>PVJI01019692.1:0-30496 GCA_004026765.1 Micronycteris hirsuta | reverse complement strand
AGAAGTGTCTGTTCATGTCCATTGCCCATTTTTTTATTGGGTTTTTTGTCTTCCTGGAGTGGAGTCGTATGAGTTCTTTGTATATTTTGGAGATCAGACCCTTGTCTGAGGTATCATTGGCAAATATGTTTTCCCATACGGTTGGTTCTCTTTTTATTTTAATACTATTTTCTTTGGCCCCACAGAAGCTTTTTATTTCTTCTCTGCACTTCTCTTCCCAGTCACAGGACTCGTTCTCCTTCAAAATCCCAAATCTCTTATGCTTTCATCACTTCTTCACTTAGCAGATTAGAAAGAGATCAACTAGTTCATACTAAGTTCTCAGTGCCTGAGGAAGTTCAATGTGGTATCTCTTTGGTGCTGCAGATTTTCTATGTGAAACAAAAAATTGTTATCCAGTAGAAACATAACTTCCAAGCATCATAAATTGGCCTAGCTAGAAAATGTAGAGTAAAAGAAAAGCTTCCCTGGTATTCTTGGATTTATGGGTTGTATAATGCTGGGTAAAAAAATGCAAGAGGCAACTAGAAAACAGTAGGTACGATATGTTCCATTTGTACCAAGGGTTGGGGGAAAGGGTGGTGGGCTACATACTATGCTCTTACAAGTGTGGAATAACTCTAAAAAGATACACAAGAAACAAGTAATAGTAGTTGATTTGGAGAGGAAAACTAGGTGATTAGTAGATGCAAATGAGCAAAAGAAACACTTGAAATGTGAAATATGATTAAATACATTTATATATTTATTGTACATATGAAGTGAAACATTTCATGCCTTAAATATTCTATCCTTTTGATTGCATTACATATTTCCAAAATTTTAAAATTAAATTTAAAAACTAATAATTTTTTTTGTTTTTTTACTATATTTTATTGTTTATGCTATCACAGTTGTCCCATTTTCCCCTCTTTATTCCCCTCTGCCCTGCACACCCCAAAATAAATTTCATGATATGAACTGCTACTTACTTTATGAATAGGCAAATTTTACAAAGGCTTGAAAAGAATTTTTATGATAAATATTCATAAAACCCATTTCCTATGCACCCAAGAGGAAGACAGGAACCCAGATACTCTGGCCAGAGAGGGTGTCATCTGACTTAACAAAAAAACTCATCAAATCAGGCTTAGTCGAGAAGGAGAGTAATTATTGGAAATGAAAAGGACCAATGGGGAAAAGTCAATTCTTCTCAAACATGAAGACCATGTACTGTCTCATTTCAATGATTAAATAAAACTATTTTTCTTCTGTCTTGTCTACAGTAGCAATGCACTTGTTACGGTGGTATAAAGAGAAAAAAGACCAAAAGACAAGTTGACATATTATCCTGGCAGATAACCATCAGTATAAGAGAAGGGAACAATCAGAGGATCAATTTTCAGCCCCTAAGACCATTTATTTCACACTTCTGTCATCTCTAGTTGCATTTCCAGCAATCTGTCAACAGTTTCTATCTGCCAAAGACACACATTTAGCATCCGAAAGAAAAGATAAAGGATATCTAGCTCTGAACCTATGGAGTTCAGGTTCGCCTCTAAAAATAAAATTATTTGCATAGTCTCGAAGAAGAATGAAAACGAATCAGACCATTTTCCAAATGTGATCGGCGTGTGAAGACATCTGTTGGTGTCTTACACGTCTCAGTTCAGAAGACTCCAGCCTTCCTTCATTTGCGTATTAACCTCATGCTATAGAGTGCTGGGGACTGAGAACTCAAGGATGGATGAGAAATGGTCCCTGTCGTCAAGATTTGGAGCTATTGGAGAAAGACGAAGCAGTAAATTGTCTATTACAATTTAATGTAATTCATGCCCTAATAAAAGTGTGCCCAGGACGTTATGGGGGCACAAAAAAGAGGCAGACCTCAGACTTGCAGGTTCAAGAGAAAGCTTCCCAGGAGTGACAGTGAACTGGCTTCTAAAGGCTAGCAGGAAGTAGCAGAATGAAGAATTAGAAAAAGAACAATAAAAACTCTATTGTGGATACTGATTACCTGCCCTCTTTGCGATCCCATCCAGTCCTCAGACCTCCCTTTCTCTGTGCTGAGTATCAGAGGCTGGCCCTGCAGGCTATATTTCCCAAGTCAGTCAGTCCCTGTAATTCAGAACAGAGAAAAGAAGGACTAAGAACCAGATCAGAGGGAAGATGGGCCCCAGGCTATCACAACAAGTAAGCAATCAATATCCATAACAGAGTTCTTACTGGGTTAGTTCAATGGCAGCAGCAGGAGATTGAAAGGTAGATGGGAGGGAAAAGCCAGGGTTTTTCTTCTCTGCACAGGATAGCATCTCTGGCACAGCCAAGTCCCATTGTGATTCCTGTCCCGCTTGCACTGAACAGACCCACTTTTGGTTTCAGTATCTATGAGTTGATCCCTCTGAGCTAACTCTACCTCCTCCTCCCCCTTTACCTCCTGCCAAGTGATGCTAAAGGCCTCTTGCTGTTGCTAATCTCTGCTAGCTTCATTGACCCTTGTCTGGCTTCTCACTCATAATCTGTGCCTGCAGTTCTCTTCTATTATTATTCTCTGTGTCACTAAAGTCCCTCTGCTTTAAATGCTCAAGACTTTTCCTGGTGAAACCCTGAGGGATGAACTGTCCGTGTCCCTGAACAATCTGAACTACACATGGACAAGAACGGCCTTTGAATTGTTTTGTCCTTCACACCTAAAGAATCTGTCTCACCAAGGGAAGAAGAAAGAGATGTGATGGAGGATGGAACAGAGGGGAGAAAGGAATGAAAAAAGTTCAGGGTGCCCTCCTTTTCAGACCAACGGAACTACAGTCCTTAACAGGCACATTTATTTATGCAGCATCCTGGCCAATCATAAGCATCAATATCCTGTGTAAGTGAGTCATGATCATAATGGATATTTGTCCAATAAAATGAGTAATGCCTAAATAGTAGAGGGAGGACAATGTGCCCTTGACAGACCTTGTCTGGTCAATGGGTCTTTTTGTGATGGGCCTCCTGCTCTGTTAGGAAATGGAGGAAAGCCCCAGATACTCTTGGTTGACCAGAACTCAAAGCAAAAGCAAGCAGCTGCTAAAATCTGGTCTTTCCTTATGTTGTGTATATTTCCGTAATGTGAAGATATCAACCATGCTCTTGATGACAAAAATGTACCTTGTTTATCAGGGTAGGCCAGACGGTCACTGATCAAGTTCAAAAGTCTAGTACTTAATACCCATGTTCTGGTCATCTTATTTCCATTCTGCCATAAGAGGCAAAGGAGCAGCCACACTAAACTAATGACAGTGAGCAGCATGTAGTCACATTAAGATACTGACTTCTTCTGAAACGCAGGAGTAAAACATAAGGATCGTGTTTATCCCACATTGATTTCCTGTCTGCACTGTTTATTTTTAAACAGTAAACATTCTTGGAGGGTAGTGATGTAGCCTCTAGAAGAATTACTAAGAAATGAGACACAATTTCTGCAAATCTTCAAAGGGGTATTGATGTGAAATTCCAGACACGGTTTGAGCATACTTTTGAGAGCAGGGGCATAGTTTTGTAGGTTTGTGAAAATGTGTGAGAGATTCTGGTGACAGATTTATGATCCTTGTCCAAAGTGAGTGGAGCCAAAATACAAAGATTATTGTTAATTTTGACTAACCACATCTCCAGTTATTTTAATGAAAGAGTTTTTACATCTTTTGTTGGCCGTAGCCAATTAGTTGTGTTTCCAGAATGCTTTACTATTTCTCCCATGTATCTTTTTTCCTATTACCACTCTGCATGTGGCACCATTTGGGACTCTCCCAGAAACTACAAAAAGTGGAGGATTTGGAAGCCTGCAAATATTACTGGAGCCATGAGCTTCCTCGGTGCAATTCAAGTTCACCCGGCTTCCAACAGGGCACACACTGGGGCCTGTGCTCACATTGAGTCTTCGCCATAAGCATGGTTACTGGAAGGGCCACCAGATTTGAGATTGACCAGGATCCTTGACTCCACACCTCCCTCATGACCTTCACCAAACCTTCTGTGACTTTGCCTGGATTTAGGTGGTATAAAACTTTATTTCCTGCCCTGGCTGGTGTAGCTCGGTGGATTGAGCGCGGGCTGGGAACCAGAGGGTCCCGGTTCGATTCCCAGTCAGGGCACATGCCTGGGTTGCGGGCCAGATCCCCAGTGAGGGCCATGTGAGAGGCAACCAAACATTGCTGTTTCTCTCCCTCTCTGTCTCCCTCCCTTCCCCTCTTTCTAAAAATAAATAAATAAAATATTAAAAAAACAACTTTATTTCCTCATCTGTAAAATGGTTTGCTAACATGGATGTAAGAAAAACAAAACATTAAATACTGAAAATCTCTGAAAAAACTAAGTGTACTATACATAAGGAAGATACAGTGATTATTCCAAAGTCACCAATTACCACCTTTAATGTTGGTTATATTACTATACATCTATAAGCCTTGGTTTTCTTACCTCTAAAATTGTGATAATAATACCATATACCCCACAGATATACATGGGATTGAAATATTGTACACAAAGCTTTTGGATCATTAAGTAGTAAGTCATCAAAATATGGTAGCAATCATCATTAGTTAAGGGTAGTTAATAATTGACCTTTATTTATTGAGCACCTACTATGTGCAGGCTATGTAGACGTGTAAATATGAATGCTGAAATAGCTCTTTGCCCTAAGGTATATATAAATACCTAAAAAGAATATCATGTGCACCGATTTATACAGTCTATTCCAGGTAAGGCACATGACACAGCACAAAGACTTTCGGAAACACCAGGATGGTCCACAGGGACCATAGGACACCTGAGATAAGACTTGAAGCTGTCAAGCTGGAGTAAGGGGATAAGGCCTTGTTACCTCTGCTTCAGCCTTTGGATGTGGGTCACCTGAGAAGTGGGTAGACAAGGCCACTTAGACATATGTAGTTATATTTGACAAGTTTTCATTGTATCTCCATATTGTCATTTTAAAGGGTGTGTCCTTTGTCCCTGCTCCTTCTCTCCACTATGGTAGCTCGGGACTAAGAGACAAAAGGAAGCAGAATCTGTGGACCAGAAACGGGGCAGAGAAGCGGGTCCTGAAATGTAAGAAGAATCTTTCATATATCTTGGACATATTTTTCAGTAAGTAGAATTATTATAATTATATTCTCTTTATACTTCTTCCCAGGCATCCATGAGTTTTGTTCAACTGACGTGCAACAAATTGGCCTGCCAGCTTCCCCCACACACACCTGAATGCTGATGGCGACTCGCGGAACCTTAGGAATCAGAGCTGGAACAGACATCAGAATCCTCTCACCCAGTTGAGCTGCTCCACAGATCCCCTTGGTGAGGTGATATGCGAGCTCCCGAGGCCACCTCTGCTATCGCTCAGCAGTGACGGCCTTCAGAAGCACCTCTGGGCCCATCCCCCTCACCCCTGGGGCCTTGCAGATCACCCCACCGCACCCAGACGCTGTTCCCTGCCGATGTGGCAGGAGTTCTCATATTCACCTGAGTCTCCTTGTCCGTGATTAAAACATCCCAGACTCCTTCCCCAAACCCATTTTGCATGATTTTCCCTCTCTTTCCTCAGTGTTCACCTCTAAATCCCTTGCAATGTACCAGGTCCCTCTTACCATGTTGTTGCTCTGCCGTATATTTTTTACTGTCAAAATACCAACTCTGAAAAGACTTTATTATTACAAAATATACACATATACCTGAAATACATACGAAATATATAAAAGTAGTTTTTTAATGTTTGTTGCAAAACTTTAGCAACCACAGAGACCAAAAAGAAAAGTATCCATGCTCCATGCAAGGCATCTGTTGTTTTTGCCTTCCCAGCACCTCCCCACCTTTCTTTGGTAAGTCACTGGTTTCCCAGCAGTCAAAGCCAGGAACTGTCACGTGACCCAGCCTGGGATGATCACGTGACCCTCTCCTAGGATTCTGAATTTTGAAGGGGGGCATATAAAGATTGAAAAATGCTTGGTACATAATAACTCCAGAACCGGGGGCTCTCCTTTATTTTTGAATACCTGTATCTGGAAACTCCCTTTGATACTCACCCACCAATGCCCAGGTGTTAGGTCTTTCCTGCTAGTCTTTCCTTTCTAGTCTGTGATCTGCTCCACAGCTTCTAGGACACTTCATATGTACTCAAGTTACCTGGAGTCGTTGCTTAACTGAGACACAATCCCAACACCCAGAGACAAGCAGAGGTTGGTATTTTGTGGATTACGTCCCGATTTTCTTCTTTGTATGGATTAAAAGAAGGAGACAAGTTAGATGAAAAGGAAGAAAGGCAGGAAGGTAGGTTACATATTTTTTCCCCAAAAGTGGATGCAACAATATAAACTAGTCAATACATCCCTTTAACAAAATCTGGTGACCGTGTTGCCATGGTCTCCCACTAAAGTCTTCTGTTTTTCCATCATGGTCACAGGATAAAAGTGTAACCCAGTACTTCATGAATACAAAGACTAAGGCACACTCTCTATTTTCCAGGGGATCACACTTTGATTAAGGACTTACTTGGGCACAGAAACAACAGTAAAAGTCTACATAGAGTTTTCTACCAAACAATCGAGGCTTTAGGCACAAAGTGCTGGGAGCTCTGGAGTCTACCGCAGTCTCATTGCTTAAGCAGGCCAGAGTGGGGAGCTTCCTCCGGGAGGCCGGATCCGGCATGGACTGCACAGGCTGAACCTCATCAGCCTGCCTCTCAGCCCCTCCAGCAGCCACCGTGTTGTCAGGTCCGGCCCCCTCTGATCTGTCACCACCAGGAAACCTGGAACTTGCACCTTCTGAGATTCGAGTGTGATGGGAGTGGAGGGAATTGAACTTGGTCCTTCAGAGCTCTCTGGCCCCCCAGGCTATCTCTAGAACAAGGGAAGTTTCTGGGAGAATCAAGTCGCACCTTGTCCTGACACTTGACTCACAAAGTGCTGGGATGCTGGCTCGTGTCCAGTATGAAGAGAAAATTTTGATGCCTCCAGATGTCAGACAGGGAGGAAGGAGGAGGTGGAACAGCAGGGACAATGACCAGAACCATGAGTGAGAAAGTAGCTGGTTACAGGGAAATGTCCTGCGGACATAATACAAAATCCTCGATAGGAGTCCTAGGGCCTCCTGATTCTTCCCTTCCTTTCACTGCCCCAGTGCCGTCTCTGTGCGACCACCCAGCCAAAGCACATCCCTGACACATGAAGGTACTTAGGGTGACTGGAACAGGCCAAATCATGTCTTTTGAGGAACTTCAGTTTCTTAGTCACTTTTTAAATTGGAAAAACTCAGGAACCCTCTCCAACCTCCATCAAGACGATACTCAGTGAATAACTCCCAGCTTTTGTTCACTCAAAAGGGCCAGAAAACTGAAGGCAAGTTTTCTAGGGATCGCTGGATCTGGGAGTACACAGCCTTGAGGCACCGGACCCTAGGCCAGAGCAGCCTTCCAGCCTCAAGCCCTCGCTGCCGAAGGGCTGCAGAGTTTCAGAAGTCCCCAAACTGTCCTGTGAGTAGCAGTCCAGACCGGGGGCCTCCCACAGTGATGGACAGTCTAGCGGAGAGGAAGGCAGGACACACTCAAAATCTAGCTCTATGATCTTGGGAGAGGTACTTAAACCTTCTTGTCATCTGTAAAATGGACACAATCATAGTCCCTGCCTTCTAGGCTCATTGTGAGGTTTCAATGAATTAGAGCATATAAGGCTCTAAGGACATCACCCGGCAGATAGTAAAAGCTCAGTAAATGTCAGGTACTATCAGTAGTTTTTCCCATGTTCAGGCTGGCAAAAGTCCAAACTATGAAGTCGGGAAGCCATTTTTCCTGCCTCTGCCTTTCCCAATGCAAATGTCATGAATCAACTCTGTTCAAATAAAACCTTCTGTGGTGATGGCAAGGGTCTACATCTGCATTATCCAATCTGGTAGCACTAGTCACGAGCGGCTAGTGAGCACTTGACATGTGGCTAGTGTGACTGAGAAACTGACTTTTTTACTTGAGTGCATTTCAATTCATCTAAGTTTTACTAGCCTCGGGTGGCTAGGGGCTCTCTTACTGAACCGTGAAGCCCTAAATGATCAAATAAAAGATGACAGGGCTTTTCTAGTCACAAAGACAGGGTTCAATTCCCAATTTAAGTTAAAGAAACAACCAACAGCTTAAGCAACAGATAGACCTTATCCAAGGGTCACAAAAGCTCAAGGATGATACCAGGTGTTTGGAAAAAAAAAAAAAAAAAAAACGGTGTAGGGACAGGAAATGGCCAGAGGGGACAACTTGAGCATCAACCCCAACCCCCATCCAATCCACGGAGCGCCAGGCTTGTGGACAGCTGGCTGGTGCAGGAAAGATGGGATCTCTGTGTTTTCACGTGGAGTTAATCTCTTGGGGCCAAGGTGACCGCTCCTGCTATCAGACAGATTAACTGTGTATTTATGGCCCTGCCTGGAGAGTCTAAAAGAAGTCATAAACAGTTACAAACAGCATAGTCAGATCCTGTTGAGGGCCTGCTTTTTCCGTATACAAGAGAACAACTTGTTATAAACTGCTAAAAGGGTGCGGGTAGAGCAGGAGAGGGGAAGGAAACAGAAAAGCCCCCCTCTTCGTGGGTTGCAGTGGTGGAGTGATAAGGTGAGCGGGTCCCAGGCTTGAGACCAGATGCCCTCTCGGCTCTGCACTTCTGACAAAATGAGAAACTCGAGATGATACAGAGAAAGGAATGATAGCCGGCAGGAGGCAGCTGCAGGCACAAAGGCACTTGGACCTGCGTTTCTTTTATCAGAAGCAGCTGTAAGTGACAGATTCAACCCCCAATTTATGTGGCCTGCTCCTCTTGCTTTGAATTGGGAACGAAAGCAAATTAAAAAGCAAGAATCTACTCTGGTTTGACTGGCTGAGGGTTTCGTTCCTGAACGAATCTCAAGCAGGCTCGAGGATGCTATTATTGAGGTTTCCCTCATTAACTGTGTAATGCAGAGAGAGAGACAAACCAAGAGAACACTGACCTCCACAATCACCAGATGCCATTTCGGGGCAAATTTACTCTAAATTCAAATTCACCTCTTTACCTGCCTGGAGAAGATAGAGCTGCCTGCCTTAAAAATGTTTGTGTCTTTGACCAAGCAATTCCACTCTTAGGAGTTTATTCTAAGGAAAAAAATCAGAAATATACACAAACATCCATGCACACAGATGTTTATTACAGCGGTATAACAACAAAAGAAACTATGTAAATATCAAAAATAGGGGTTAGGATATTCATAGAATATAATCTTACATAACCATTAGAAACTCTTGATTCCCAAGATATTTAGTAACATAGGGAAATGTATGTTTTTATGGTGTTAAATTTAAAAACCAGGTTTATAGCATATATCCCAATTTTCTCTTTTTTCATTTATTTATTGATTTTTTAGAAAGAGAGAGAGAGAAACATTGATTTGTTGTTCCTCTTATTTATGCATTCATTGGTTGATTCCTGTATGTGCCCTCACTGGGGATCAAACCCAAACGGTGGCATCAGGATGACACTCTAACCAATTGAACTGCCTGGCCAGGGTCCAATTTTCTAATATATGTAGCTTTGGCTTGGGTATGGCTATGTAGAAAGAAAGTGAGAAAATACTTCAAAATATTTGTAAAGATAATATTTGGATATTGGAATTAAGAATCATTTTACCTTCCTCTTTTATACTTTTCTGAAGTTTCTAAAATTAGTAAAACATAAAGCCAGAAACATTTCATGTTTCCTATCCCCCAATCAGTCAGGAAAATGAAAAGGGTCTCAGGTCACCTAGACTGATAAGAATAGCTCTTTGACACTTCCTGTTCTGAGTTTTCTCTTTTCTGACCCAATGAACACAACAGTTCATTTCATTTACAGCCTCCTGGTAAATTTAAAATCACTCCAGGCTTCCAGAAGAGTTTTCCTCAACATTCACCAATAGATTTTATTTTCCCCACATGTACAAAAAGAAATGGGCTTCCCCCAATGTGTTTATGTGCGGATTAAGAGGGAAGTATTTCTTCTCATACCATTAGAGTCTTACGGACATTCCTTTTCAATTCCCAATTCTCATTAGTCATAACTCTCCCTTTGCCTTGTTCTTAACTACTTTCCAGTTAAGAAATATGGAGAATGTAAACTCTATAAGCCTAGGGACTTTGTCTGTGTTGCTCAATGCTGTACTTCCATCACTTAAAACAGTGTCTGGTACATAGTAGACACTAATTTAATACTGAATGGGTAAAGGGATGGATGGATGGATGGATGGGTGGATGGATGGATGGAAACCTTCTTGTCAAAACTAAACAGAGTGAGCTAAAATTTTAGGTAAACCACTGAGTCAAATTCTGTACCTTGGAACCATAAAACAAGAGAGTTTTTCATTCAAAACATAACACATGTCAATTAATAAATAAGCCAAAAGCATACAATAAAACCAAACAAAAATAAGGACTAGGCTGCCCTAATTTCTTGAACTTACCAAATCACCTTAATACTTTGAGTCAAATAATCAATCATACTTAGTCTGGAGTCAATGATCCTTGTATTTAAGTCAGTTTTCTCCTTCGTGACCTTTCTGTTGCCTGTAATGTCAGATTTCATTTTCAAACAATGCTTGGAACAATGTTTCCCAATCCACATGCTCTTCTGAAATGCGACCTCACCCTTCCTCCATGAAGAGATAGTCCATTTCTTCATCCTCTGGAATCTGGGTGCACCCTGTGACTGCCTTAGCCAGAAGTGATGAGCTGCCAAGTCTTCACACAGTCTGACAGAGAGAACCCATGGAGAGGCCCTGAGACCACGAGGAAAGACAGACCCAGTTTAGCCTAGCCTCCCAGACATGGCCTGCTAAGGCACCGGCATCTGAGTGAAGCCATATCAAACCTTCCAGGCAAACCCAGCCACTAACTGAATTCCACTAAGTGATTCTGCTCAACACCACATAGAGTGAAAGAATCACTCTGAACCCATTCAAATTCCTGACCCACAAAATCTTAAGATATAATAAAAATAGATATTACTTCACTAAGTTTTGGTGGAGTCTGTTACATTGCAGTAGATAACTGAAATATTTACCTTTAATCATATCACTACATTCCCACCAAGAGCTGGCTTTAATTCATTTAGCAAAAGTGTTAGGATAACTTAATGGAGAAAGTTATACTTTTTTTCTTGTAGGCTTATTAAAGAAATTGGTAGAATTTTTTCCTCACAAATCCTTCCACCCTACCCCCTGAAATAAGAGTGGTGTAGGGAAGCAAACCAAGCTTTGCATCCCAAAAGCTTGCGGTACCCTTTTCCTACAGAATAAAGAGGACTTTGTTTCCATGAAAAGGTGGAGACTCTGTTCCCTCCCCTTGAATCTGGTAGACCTTTATCTATCTTTATGCCAGTACCATTCTCTTTTAATTACTAAAGTTTTGTAATATGTTTTGAAATCAGAAAGTACAAGGCATCCAGTGTTTTTTTCTTTCTCAGGATTGTTTTGGCTTTTTGGTGTCCTTTGTGATTCCATATGAATTTTAGGATTATTTTTCCTCTTTCTGTAAGAAAAAAAAATTTCCACTGGGATTTTGATAGGAATTGCATTAAACCTATATATCACAGTGGGTAGTATGGGCATTTTAAAAATATTAAGTCTTCCAGTCCATGAACATGTCTTCCCATGTATTTGTGTGTACTTTAGTTTCTTTAAGCAATGCTTTATAGTTTTCAATGTTCAAGTCTTTCACCTTCTTAGTTATGTTTATTTCTATATATTTTATTGTTTTCGATGCTATTAGAAATGGATTGTTTTCTCAATTTCTTTTTGAGATGATTCATTGTTAGTTGTCATAAAAATGCAATTGATTTTTGTAAGTTGATTTTGTGTCCTGCAACTTTGCTGAATTTGCTCATTAGTTCTAACAGTTTTTATTTTTTTAAGAATCTTTAGGGCTTTCTATATATAAGATAAAGCTATGTGTGAACAGAGATCATCTTACTTCTTCCTTTCTGATTCAGATTTATTTTATTTTTTTTTTCTTTCCTAATTGTTCTGGCTAGTACTTCTAGTACTCTATTGAACAGAAATGAAAAAAATGTGTATCCCTGTCTCTTCCTGACCTTAAAGGAAAAGCTTTCAGTTTTTCACCACTGAGTATGATGTTAGCTATGGAATTTTCTTATGCTGACCTTTTTATCTTAAATTATCTGTGACTTCCTTGCTTTGTCCTACTTGTGGACATCCAGAATTATGAAGAGTGGTAAAGTTTGATTAATGCTTAAATTCTTAGGATTCAATTCTAAGACCTTTCTAATTTTCTGGTTTGGACCTTTTCTTAGTAAATGTTGATATCAAAGAGAAGAATTCCAATGGCCTTGTTTTCCTCTTTAAAAACTTTTTTTGGAAAATATGATATTATGAATGCCACATTATTTTATAGTCTTAATTTATCACAAATACAGAACAGGACACATTAAATAAGATTCCACATAAACTGGCATAAGTTTGTCCTGGCGCCATTTGCTTCTTGAAAGCCAGTATATTTATTATGTAACTCAAAAAACTAGGCTAATACTTGACTTAGCAATAGTGCAGCTGCAAGCTGAAAAAACACCCAGGTCCCCACAGGACAGCTAAAAAAAAAATACAAAAGTACATCATTTCTAGCAGGCAAAATTACTAAATTCAGCCCCATGAGAAAAATTTAAAAAGTATGACCCATTTTTTCTGAGATGAAAAAAAACTTCTTTATAACAGAACTATGTCTGCAGGTTTAGTGGGAAAATATAATTAATTTGATTCCCTAACAATACTAAACAAAGAAGAAAATGAGCTGATTAATTCTATGGTAAGGACCTAGCTTTGTCCATATACCCCATGACTTACGATCCACACTTCCTTGAAATACACTGTCCAACTCAACATGGATGCAGTAAGCCTTGAAATATGCCTAGTGAAGCTGAGAAAAACTGAGTTTTTAATTGTTTTTCATTTTCATTTAAATTAAAGTTATAAAATTTATGATCGACACATTTATTAGAAAACCTTTAAGTATGTCTATATGAACTTGGCATATGAATCTACTTTTTCAATTATACATTTTTATAATCTCAAACTACAGATCATATATTTCTGATATAAATTTAGAGCCCAAACTGAAATGTACACTAAGTGGAAAATTCACAACAATTTCAAGGATTTCATGTGACAAAGAGAATGAAAAATAACTTAATAATTTTGTATATCTATTACATTTTGAAATGATACTATTTGGGATATACCCAAATAAAATAAATGGTTCAAATTAATTTTATCTATTTTTTTTTTACTTTTTTAATGTGGGTACCAGAAATTTTAAAGTACATGTGTGGTTTGTAGTATATTTCTATTGAGCAGCCTTGACCTACAGAATTGCCTTAATTCAACCATTCACTCTGATTGGGAATCTAGTCAATGAATAAAAGATTCCATGTCTTGTTTTTTATTATCCATGTATTATTTATACAGGTGTCAATTGCATTTAAACTCTTTCATTCAAACTTTTATCTGTGCCTGACATAAACCAAGCACTGTGTCAGTTACGAAGTTTTAGAAATAAAATTCATAGCCCCAGACTTCTGGGATCTTAAGATGTAGTGAGGCAGTGACCAAGTAAACAAAAACTTGCAACAGTGCAACGAGTTAGGAAGATATACCATGGAGGACGTGGAAATGCAAAGAAGAATCATTTGAGCTGACCAGCAGGAGCATGAGAAGACATCCTGGGGACAAGGACAGTTGAACAAGGAATTGTTCGTGCTGGTTGTTGACTGCCTCCTTTTTTTATGGATGGTCTACACACAGAGCTCATGTTGTAGCCATGTTATAAAACCATGTTTTGTTGATCACTTCTCTCTGAATGGATTCACACCTACCTGAGCATACACGTTGTTCAAATACAATGAGGAGAGGAGACAGGAGCATGCATTTGATGTAGCCTGCAGTTCCAATCCGGATTTGTCAACTCGGAAATGCATTATGTCCTCTGTTCTTAGGAAAGCATTTCCCCTCAGGGTTCAGGATTCCCTGCTTAAGGGTAACAAGATCATTCCATAAAGCAAGAAAACACAATTAAAGGCCATTAAAGTCATATCAAAAACACTCAAGAGCCAACTTGAAAAGGTACTTGCTAGCCAAAGATGAAACAATTTGCGTAACAATAAGGACAGTAACTATAATAGATTGAAACACAAGAGTTTAAATCAATGAGATTTAAAAATACTTAACAGAATAATCGGTCACCATTGGAAAATGCTAAATGAATGAAAAAACAAAAACAAACAAAGGTAAAGAAACAAGCACTTACCTGCCTTCCCTAGATGAGCTATAGCAGCAAATAACCAAATAGCAGCTGCAGAGCTATTCCAGCTGACAAATGATATATGCTAGAACATTATTGTTTTGCCAGTTCTGACATATTAATAGATCTGGTCTTTGAGCATCAATGGCAGCTAGTATCATAAAAAAGAAAAACAACCAGATATTCTGTGCCCTCTGAGAGAAAAAAACATCATCTCCCATTAAATGTCTTGTCAAAAACATCAGACTAGAGCAGATTAAGGCTCTAGATGTAACTACCAATTTCAGGAAATACGAGGAATAATAGGAACCTATTAAACCACATGGTAGGATGCAGTAAACAAAATCCAGACCATCGGGAACTCCACAATCTGTTTTCTTCTACAAATGAATTTTAAGGGAAACAACATGCAGGAGGAACTCAAAGATTTAAAGAAATTCATGGCATATGAACAAATCACAATGCTCCTTATTTAAATCTTGTTTCAAATAAACAAAGTGTAAAGATAATTATAAGAATATTGCGTGTTGGATATTTAATGATAGTGAGAAATTCTTGGTAATTTTTTAGATACTGTGGACTTTTTTAATCCTTTAGAGATACTAAAATATTTGTAGATGAAAAGATTTGCTATCTGGGGTTTGCTTCAAAATAATATGAAAGAAAAGGAATGGGTAAGGGTGTCAATGAGAGAAGATTAGCCATGAGCTGCTAATAGCTGAAGCAAGATGGGAGTTACATACATGTCCGTTGTACCATCCCCTCTACTTTTGTATATGTTGGAAATTTCCTATTAAACAGTTATTTAATTTGTTTGTTTGCTTGAATTTTTACTACGTCTTGTTGCTGGATGAGAACCAGGCATGCATTTCCCCAGGGACTGCGTCTTCCTGACCTACAGGATACCCAACAAATTCTTTGCTGTTTACAGTACAAAAAAATCCAGATGCTCCATCTTTAAATCACATTCTTACTTCATCGATGTTAAAAATAGCAGTTACATGATAGCCTACAAATTAAATGCAATGTGGCCAAAGTAGTAGATAAATGTGCCCCAGTGAAATAGCCAATAATTAACCAAGATAAGAAAAAAACTAAATGGAATTCAAAGTTTTTCTGTGCAGATGAACACAGCTGAAGAAAAATGCACGCCTCCCTGGCTGGTCTCATTTTAAGTTCATGACCGCAGATGTCAATTAAACTTTTTGTCAGGATGTTGACTGCAGTCAAGTTATACACACCTGGTCCATTCACTACACTTTTCCCATATGCCTCTTAGGGGTTAAATCGTGTCCCCTGAAAAAAGACATGTTTAAGTTCTAACCCCCAGTCCCTCAGAATGTGACCTCATTTGGAAATGAGGTCTTGACTGCAGACATGAAGTCAAAATGAGGTAATTAGCATGGGCGATAAGCCAATTAGACTGATGTCCTTATAAAAAGTGTAAATACAGATATAGGGACAGACACACACACAGGGAGATCAAGGCCAAGAGTGAGGTGAAGGCTCTGCGAACAAGAAATGCCAAAGATTGCCAGTAGGCCACCAGAAAGAAGCTGGGAGAGAGGCACAGAACAGATTCTCCCTCAAAGTCCTCAGAAGGAAGCCACCCTGCCACCACCTTGATCTTAGAGCCTCCAGATCTGTGAGACAATACATTTGTATTACTTAAGCCATTTAATCTTTGATACTTTGTTACAGGAGTGCTAGAAAACTGATGCAACGCCTATTTCACACCCTCTCCTCTGTCCTCACACTCCCACCAAGAAGTTGCAGTAGTCAGAACTCCTGAAGACCGTCACCACCGTGCCACCAAATGGCCATCATACCTCCTCCCATTTTACTTTCTGACTGCTGCTACTGATAAACTATTTGCGCTCCTATCTTCAGCCAATCAACCATTTTGCTCACTGAATCCCATCTTCCAGGGATGGCTTACAAAATCTAAGGGTGGAGACAAGAGACAAATGCACGTAAGTTGACGATACTCTCATTTACCCCGTTTTATGGTTGTGAATTCTAGGGCACCCTTCTTCAGTATAACTCAGCTACGAAGTGGCAGAACCAAGACTAAAATCTAGGTGTGTTTAACACCAAAAGTGTGGCTTTTTTTAAAGGACAGTTCTCAGATCAGATGCATCAAAATCACCTGGATGCTTCTTTTAAGTGCATCCAGAAAGAAAGAGCGAGACCGACACACAGGCACAGGCTTATGTGAAATGGCCCAAGTCTTCCCGGACAAAGGTTGAAAGAAGGAGGTTAAGTATAGGAGGCCAAAGAAGGTGTCAGCCTGCATGTGAGAAAAAAACTGCCTCAAAGAAAATTAAGGCATGAGCAGAAACAGGGACAGAGAGAGAGATTGGGGGTGGGAGGGGCGAGAAGAGCTTAGCACAGATACAGCCCCCAAGGAAGATCAAAGAAGAGGGGTGGGGTGTGAGGACCTGCGGTGACAGTCAGCCCAGAACTGTTCATCAGCTGTGTCTACAATGGGGAAAGGTTAGGAAGAGAGGGCTGCATTGATGTGTTTAAAGGCTCATAACTGGTGTTGAACCCAAAGCGGGGGTTGGTACTGATGCTGCTCACTTTTATCTGTAGCTGCCTTTGCCCTAAGATTTGTAAAGTGTCTTTGATGTGAATAGAGAATTGTTTTCTAGTCAAATATTTAGATTACAGTAAAATCACTATACCATGGGTTAATCTATTTTAAGAAACAGACTGGGATTAAATATATATAATATAAACCATGACTAAACTGAACATAATTCATTTTTTATTCACCCCATAGGTATTTTGTGATTCTATAATCATCAACAGTATCACCCTTTATCAATATATAGAGTGGGCCTTCAACATACGCTTGTTGAATAAATGGAAATAAAACCAGTGTTTCCTAATTATATGCAGGCATTCTATAGGAAAAAATTAAGCACACTATGAACCAAAACAAAAAATCTTAAAATAACAGAACTAGAAGAGAGAATAACAAATAAAAAGAAATTTTAATTTTGTATATGACATGTACATAGTGCCACTAAACGAAACTTCAAGATAGAGAAGTTAGAAAAAAAAAGGAGAATATAATTTTCATATGTGTTTTAAGAGGGAAGTTAAGTCTCGTGTTTATTAGGGTTACTGATCATTAAACCACTTACAGCCTGGTTTACACACAAGAAGATGATGGGGTGGGGAACAAAGTGAAACAGGAATTAACGACACAGCTCTGCACTGAGCAGTGAACAAAGGATCTCATTCCAGCAGTCAACTAAAAGGATTTTTTTTTTGCTTTTTATGTTTTCGCTGTAGTAAAAAAAAAAGATATAACATAAAATGTTCTCTGCTTACCATTTCTAATTGCACATTTCAGTAATATTAAGTATAATCATATTTTTGTACAACTGACCTCCAGAACTTTTTCATCTTACAAAACTGAATCTCTACCAGGAGTGTGCGACCTTTTGGCCTCTCTGGGACACACTGGAAGAAGAGCTGTCTTGGGCCACACATTAAATACACTGCGACCATAATCACACACAAAAAATCTCATAATGCTTTAAGTAAATTTACAATTTTGTGTTGGGCTGCAATCACAGCCATCCTGAGCCGCATGTAGCCCGCAGGCCAGAGATTGGACACCCCTGCACCCATTAAATAACAGATCTTCATTGTCCCCTTCCCAGGTGTCCCTGGCAACCATCATTCTTTCTGTTTCTATAAATTTGAATACTCTCCATACTTCAAGTAAGTGGAATCATATGCTATTTTTCTTTTTATGACCAACATTTCACTTAGCCTAATGTCCTCAAGGTTCATCCATGTTGTAGCATGTCAGAATTTCCTTCCTTTTTAAGGCTAAATAACATTCCATTTTGTTTATCCATTCATCGATCAATGGACACTTGGGTTACATCCACTTTATCTCCTAATTTTTTTAGAGTTTTTTGGTTGTGATTACTTCACCATGTTTGAATTTGTCATTAAAGTTACTGCTGGTTCCATCCCAGAGTCTAGAAATATGATCATTGTACGAGAGACAAAATGACTGCAACCTCTCATTTATAGATCATTAGTTTTCATCTGTTTTTGAATATGAGTGGGCCCTGTGTCATGTAACAGAGGTAGTTATATAATTGGCGGAACACCATGGTTTAGACTTGCACGAAACATCAGCCACTGTCCTGCACTCTTAACCTGAAGCTTAAGAATACGTATGCCACACCATGGCCCGGTCAGACAATTCCTGTTGGAATTTTTCTGATCATATTACTTTTGCCAAGTGGCGATCTGTAAGACTATTTCCTCAGCAATGGAACAGGAATGCTGGGTGAGCTCCAGGGTCACTGGCAACCTCTCTCTTTAAAAAGCAACTACACTGGATTGTTATGAAATGAAATTGGTAATAATTATAGGAGTGGCAAGTATCAGTCACCTATTACTATATAACCACCCACCACAAAGCCTCATAGGATTAATGTGAAGTGAAAGCTGGTCGTAATGACACTCATAATATAAAAGTTAGCTATTGCTGCTTAACAAACAAATACCAAATCTCAGAGCCACACAACAATAAGCATTTATTTCTGGCCCATCCATCTGCAAGTTGGCTTGGGTTCAGCTGATCTACCAATAGGTTGGGCTCAGCCAGTCTTGGCTTCAGGTTAGAGTTGGTTTCAGGTCTACTCCATGTTTCTCACCCTCCAGGGACCAAGACACTATGGGGTAGGGAGACAGGGATGTTCTTTGGTTGAAGTGCAAAAGAAAGGTCATCAGCCCAGTCACATTTTAGGCCTCACATCAGTTAATGTCCCATTCACCAAACAAGTTAAATGTCCAAATGCAAAAATCGAGTCATCGGGTAACCCACTCTGCCTACCATGAAACCACAGTGAGGTTGTGATGTCAAGTGTTACCATAGGGGTATGAAGAATTGGGACCAATTGCCTGTGCAATGACCTAAATAATCATAACTATATAGGGACAAGAAACATAGTATGCCAATTAATCAAATGTCTGATGATCATTTATTCTACCTTCATCTTCAAAAAGCTATTTTCTAACATAAAATATCTCTTTCTCCTATTCTACTGGGTAAGTTTCTTCAAAATATTCATTCTTTGTCTCACACATAATACATTACTACTATGCTTATTATTGTACTTGGCACTGTCTTTTTTAAAAGTTACATCCCAAATCCAAAAGAATGCATACACCGGGCAAGGGGCTGTCTTGAGGGTCTTGTGCACCTCTCTATCCTATCCCCATCGCCCAGGAGAGAACAGAAGCTCAGTGAGTATGCATTTTTGCGTTTTTTCTTATTGAAAGGCACCAAGGAGACGGGAAGAGTATTTAGATTTGGATTACCTTCAAGCTGACTGTTCGGGTAAGATGTCATTCAAGTCTGTGATACATCAGGACATGCCAGCTTCGGATCTCAAAAAACTGGGGGAGGAATAAGAGCGTGTAACCTCACAATGAAACCTGAATGAGTCCTAGGCATTTCTAGAGTACTCTGTGGCTTTTTTCTGTTCTCCCATTCCTCCTTCAGGGAGGAACACTTTCCTAGCAAACACACTCACAGACAGAGACATACACCCCTCAGGCTACCACCAGGAAAACTGCAGAGACAAGGCTTTGTTGACACGGGAGTCTGTGATGTAGTGAGCCAAAATTGCTGCCTGCTGGGTCCAGACAACAAGGCAGTGTTAAGGGGCTGTATTTAGACAAGCACTTGAGCCCACCAAGAGCAAGAAAAGCCTACCACTGTCAGCTGGCCCTGTAGATGCACCCGACTTCCCAAACAACAGTATCCCCCAATGCAGCCCAAGAGAAATGTTGATTTAAATTATTCGTGCTAATGTGAGTGTGGGATAAGGTGATGTGATTCTTGGCTTGCTGACAGCAAGCTGTGAATGATGTGGTAATGGTGTATATATATCCCAGCCTGGATGCCCGAGAAGAAAGGCAGGACTGTGAAATCACAGCAGGACCCTGCCATTTGCTGCCCTGCTGAGTGCGACAGACACACACAGGGCTGTGTCCAGGGCTGTCAGGAGAGGTAGCCAGACAAGCTCTAGGAATCCAGAAAAATCCCTCAGGCTCCTCCCTAAAGATCGTGTGGAGAATATCAAGCAAAGAAAAATGTCAACCCTTTATATTTTAATTACAAGGGGTAGAAAATCACTAGAGAGATAGTCTCTTATCAGCGTTCATGGAAGAGCTGGAAAATGGCCACAGTATGTGGGTTCCCCCCTTTGTCAGACTAACTTCCTGTGTGACCATTTTCAGTGTCCCCATCTCTACACTACAGTTTGTGCTTTTGAGACACTTATTTTCATGGAGCCAAAAAAATAAAAAGAGAGAGAGAGAGAAAGAAATTCTACTTTGAGTTTTAGGAAAAAATATTGGCTCCAAAATTATGGTCATCAATCTTAGAATGGTTATAATATGAAGAGCATACTTTAAAAGAAATTAGTCTGGAAAATACAATAAAACTGCCCCTCAAAATGCCCATAATTTCTACCTTGAAGAGATCTGAGAGGGGTCATTACAGAGGGATTACTTTGGGATGGAGTTAGGGAACACCACCTTTTTAAAAAAGTCGTGTCTGCTTGGCAGATGCCATGGCATAGATGTCACGCCATATATGCTTTCTTTTCTTTTTTTCTTGTTTTTAGTCACATGGTCCTTTGACCACAGAGCCTCCCCTAATGTTGCCAGACATGTGAAGAAATGGCATGATTATTGCAAGCAAGGGCTTAATATTCTAATTTCTTTATAAGGAATATAGTGCGCTATTGAATCCACTCACAGTCATGACACAAACCTTCAAGCAGCTTGAAATAAGGCGCAGAGATGTGTCGCTCCATCAAAACACACACAACCAGAGCATCTGCTGCATCCCAGTGCCCTCCAAACCAGCTTGGCACAGCGATGAGAGTGAGCGAAATCAACACCGCTCTCCCTGCTGCTTTCAAAGTCACATTAAACATCTTCCAAATGTTTCCACCATGGGATGAGTTTAGTTGGAATCCCACACACAGGCTCACGATTCGGAGGCAGCCCCCTTCCTGGCCCTTTTATTTCTGGTGCTAGGCTGGTGAAGATGGTTTTGTCATACAACACAGAAATAACTCTGTCTTTATTTTTAAGTTTGACACATCCAACCCTCAGCTCTTTTTCACTGTGTGGTTCTTTCCACTCCTTTTGAAACCTCACAACTGATCTCAACCCCAGCAGTAATTCGGTAGATGTAAGACCTGGTAAAGAAATTATCCCTTAAACTTGGCTTGTAAATCACCATGTTGATTTGGAAAGATTTCTTAAACTCTTTCAAGGTCCATGAAGAATTCCCATCCCTCTCCCACACCTAGGGTCTCAGAAAGTCTATGCAAGAAACACGGTAAATATACAAGCTACACAGCTCTGGTGGTTTTTTTCAAAGCATACATTTAGTCTGAGGATTAGTTTGGGGGTGGGAGGGGCTGTATGAAGCAGAATTCAATTTTATAGTAAGGTGGTAAAAAGAAAATCCATGGGGACGGCATTAACTCTGGCAAATTACAGAAGAAGAAAAAAGTCAGGTAAGTCGTTTTAAATTTATACTCAAGCAAACAAATTAATTTTGTTGTGATTCCAGACCACTTTTCACCCTCATTTGAGCGGATGAAGTAGTTCATTTTTACAGCCTGGGATGTAACGACTGCGGGTCTTTATGTTCCCGATAATTCCTTGAGGTGGCTTTGTTTTTGTTTTTGTTTTTGTTTTTTTAACTCTAAAAATGTTTGAAATTGAACTACACCCTCGTTAGCTGGAAACCTTAAATTGGTAGCAAGGCCTAGTTTTTCTCCTGGAGACATTTTTTTCCTAACATCTGACCCCAACGGCTCCTCCCCACACTGCCAGTTGCATTCGATCCCATAAAGACGGGCATCCACAGCTGAATTTGAGTCCAGACACCATATTTTGGGGAATGACTAAAAATACCAGCCCACCTATTTTTAGCGTGGAGAATAAACATTATCTGTGTGTTTCTTTGGCTCCCAGGAGATTGGTTTTAGTCACAGAATTGAATACCCCTCCTTCCCGCCATGGATTATTTTTAAAATGCAGGTTCAGAAATAAACCACATACACAACATCGAAGTCCTGGCTGCCCTCAAAACCAGAAATATACTGTCCAGAATCAGAGCTAATCTAATGCATTAAATACGTGATCAGCCAAAGTCACAGGCCTAGAGAGCTGACACATTTGTATTGAAGGCTTGCCCCACTCCGATCCTGTGCTAACAGCCAACACTTTGGATTGTAAAAAGAAGAAACCCATAATCTATAAAATGAACTGGGTGAGGAGTTGTAATGGGAGTTAGGGGTGAAGGGGGAATGAATTGATAGGGAGGACTAGACTGGAAAGACTCTTCATGGGATGGGGAAGAGCCTTTATTAATTTGGCCAACTGGGGAAATTCAGAGAAAGAGGTCATGCCTTCTCTATTCCTTTTTAAACTAGTTGGATCTACCCGTGTCACAGATTGCAGTGATATTAGTGATAAAGAAAGAATTTATGCCCAGCATGACCATTAAAGGGGTCCCGACCACAGACCCCAAGCTGTAGAGAGCCCCACCATGGATTTCGTTCAGCTGCAACCTTCCTGTAGAATGAGAAATCCATGAGGCCAAGGGGATGTGCCATAGGGAGCCCACACGTACCCTCTGTGATAGGTTCAAAAGTGTCTACCAAAATTAAAAAGCTAAAGTTCTTTCTCCTAGTGCCTCAGAATGTGATCTTATTTGGAAATAGGGTTCCTGCAGATGTAACCAACTTAAGATGAGTTCACTAGTATGGGCCTTGATGCATTGCGACCTGTGTTTTTATAAAGGGGTATATTTGGACACAGACATGAACACAGGAATAATACCACATGAAGATTAAGGCAGAGATCAAGGGGATGTGTCCACAAGCTAAGAAATGCCAAAGATTTCCAGAAAAACCACCAGAAGCTTGGGGAGAAGGATGGCACAGGTTCTCTCACACAGCCCTCAGAAGCAGTGAGACTTGCTGACACCCCGATCTTAGACTTCCGGCCTCCAGAACTGTGAGAGAATACACTTCTGTTGTCTAAGCCACCCAGTCTGTGGCATTTTGTTAGAGCACTCACAGCAAATGAATACCGCCTCCTCCAACACTGCACCCCAGTACCCAGGGCCCCAGAATCTCCTGAGCCCCCTTCCAGGGTCCACATCGACCATTCCCCAGGCCCATCCTCCTGAGGGCAAAATGTGCCAAGAATAAATTCCCCTCTCACCTGAGAGGTGGCCAACAAGCAGCTGTTCATATGGTACACATACACCAGCTTGCACAGGAGAAGCTTCTGGTGGTTCAGGAGCTAGAGGTGGGAAGGAAAAGGCGGAAGTCCCCAGGGTTGAGGTCAACTCCCCTCAACCGACACAATCCAACAGAGAATCCAAGGACTTTAAGAATTCTAAACTTGAACCTTGCCTTCCAGGTAAAGATGAAGATACGTTTGCCAAGATAGGAAGCTAAATTAAGTGTCGTTTTAGTGGTGTGTTAGCTTGATTTCTAACTTTGAAATATTCCTATATGGTGTACGTGAGTCTCCTTCTATTCACTGGCCTCAGTCACATAAGGAAGTTAGGGGAGGGTGGGCCTGCTGATGTCATGCTAGATGCCACAGCCCACGCCCTCCGTCTGAAATAACCCCCACCCCGCAGCAGTCTTCCATTTGGGAATGTCGTCATCATATAGCCCAGGGTAAGCCCTGTGCCCTCCCGCCTGATGGAAGTTTATTTGCTTTGCCAGAAAGGACATGTTGAATGCAAAGCCTAAAAATAAAAATTCTTTCGCTAAAATTTCCCATCAGAGATGATTATTTTTTAAGAACTTGCAAGTTCTAAAAGAAACAAGAAAAAGAGGCCTTGGGAAGGCGCAACACTGGACAGCAAAGCAGCCGCGGTCCATCTCGCTCTGCCATGAAGCTCCACTCCTTATAATCATGTGACTATCAGCCTAAGAACACTTACCCTCCATTTCCGAGACCTGCCCTCAACTCGCTCAAAGATCTTCCCAGCCAAGACTGTGGAAAACTGTGTTAAAAGATATAGTACAAACATATATCAACTGATACCATGTCCTGAGATCCTGAAATTGAGAGGAAACTGAATACCTGCGACATACAAATCTAAGCCCACAATGATGCCAATTGGATCATATTTTCAGGGGGATGGAACCATAGTTCAGAACATTTAAAACTAAAACAGAAGCATTTTTTAAAAGGAGATGCTTACGAAAATTATGAAAGTAAGGATAATTTAGCCAACGACTAAATCCAGCTATAGTGGCCCCGGAGGGTGTAAGCTGGAGGAGAATTATATAGCAGCATTAACCTGGGCCACAGCAATGGGTTTTGATGTGTCACCTGTTTAGGCAACATTTAGAGAGCAATAACTAAGAATGTTCTGGATATAGTACGGAGAGGGAAAAAAGGCTTTGAAATGTTTTGAGACTTGCCTAAGAGACCCCAATTAGCATTTTAACAAGAGACCTGGCTCTGTTGACAGGTAAATAAAATGATCCAAGTTCAGGACAAAATAATGTAGAAATAGATGCTAAGGTTCCGAGTCTATGAAGTTATTTGTTTCTGCCCCTTTTGAAAAAAAGAAAAGAAAAAGAAAACTCGTTTTCTGACCTAATATTTGGTCCATGAACAGTCTGCCCCATTGCTTTAGAAAGCAGGAAATGGTTAATAAAAAAAAAAAAGCAAGCAGGCCAGTTCATAAAAGTGGGCAACAGACTCCAACACCTCATATTCTCACTACTTTCCCTTATAAAATAATAGAAAAAGCATCATAAAATCATATTAACTTATTTAAGTAGCTGTAAAAGAGCTCTCTGGTCATTTGGTTCACCTATAAAATTATCTCGCCATCCCAGTGGACTGCCAATCCTTTGAGAATATCTGCCATGGCTGTCTATTAGTTCGCAATGATAAATACTTTGATTAAGACTGACATATCTTTCTTAAGACTGGAAAAGGGTTTTAAAGCACATACATCATTTATTGCAATGGAACTCTTTCAAAGTTACAAAAAGTAACTCTATACCCGTGCAAATACAGTGAAAAAGCAATAAAACGCAAATACCTTTACCCTAATAAAATACTGAGAAGTGTTGTATACTCAATACTATTATCTGGAAACTACATCCCAAAATTTTCTTATGCTTCTATTGATATGCTAGAAATAGTAAATCATGGGTTCCCTAACACAGTGGTTTTTATTTTTTATTTTTTTAAAGATTTTATTTATTTATTTTCAGAGAGAGGAGAAGGAAGGGAGAAAGAGCAATGTATGGTTGCCTCTCACATGGCCCTCATTTGGGACCTGGCCCACAACCCAGGCATGTGCCACAACTGGGAATCGAACCAGGACCCTCTAGTTCCCAGGCCGCGCTCAATCCACTGAGCTACACCAGCCGGGCACACAGTGGTTTTTAGGTTAGAGAAAAATGTATATCCATGATTTTCCAGCTTTTACGTTTTATTTTTGTTTGAAAAAAAAAAATAGCTCTCAGCTTCTCCTAGTTAGCTTATACTGCCAAGATTATTTTCCTGCCCGTTTACAGTCCTTAAATTGCATCCCCTATTTGCAGACCCATGTTAGAAATTTCCATCAGACTTCATGGTCAGGAATGGCTCTGCTTTTCCCAACTGGCTTGTTTCTTATATTTTGAACACTGTCATTCTTTTTTTTTTTATTTTTTTACTTCATTTATTTATTTTTAGAGAGAGGGGAAAGGAAGGAGAGAAACATCAATGTGTGAGAGAAACATCAATCAGTTGCCTCTCGTACGCAGCCCAGCCAGGCCCAAACCTGCAACCCAGGCATGTGCTCTGATGGAGAATTGAACTGGTGACCTTTTGCCTTACGGAATGACACCCAACCTTCTGAGCCACACCTGTCAGGGCTAGACACTGTCATTCTTAATTATTGATGGAAGTTCTCTCTTTGCCTTGGCCACCAGGCAATCTGTTCATCTCTCCTACCCCTGGTAAACAATGTTTCTACCTCTATTTCTTCCCTTACTCCATTTTCTTCAACCATTCATTTTGTGTTCTAATTGCATGATTTTTCCTTAATTTTTTATATAAAAATATAGTCCTGAGACTGCCAGTCAAGATGGAGGCATAAGTACACGCAGCTCATCACCTCACACAACCACAGAAAAATTACAGCTAAACTACAGAACAAATATCACTCAAAAGCATCAAGCAATTGAGCTGGATGGAAGTCCTACAACTAAGGAATTAAAGAAACCACACTCATCCAGATGGGTAGCAGGGACAGAGGGGTGGAGACATGGAGACTTGGAACCAGCTGTTCCCAAACCCACACATGGTGGATATAAAACAGAGGGATATCCTGGAATCGAGGGATCCCAGTCCCACACAAGACCACCCAGTCCAGGGTTCCAGTGCCAGGAAGATATGTCCCCATAACTTCTGGCTGTAAAAACCAACTAATTTGAGTTGGCAGAAGAAACTGCGATATTCTCAGACCTCTTCCTCTAAAGGGTCTTGCACCACACACTGATTTACTCAGACTCACTCCCTCTGGGCTCTAGCATGGGCCAGTACTTTGAAGGACACCAGAGGCATATGGGGAGGAACTGAAGTGTCTGGCATCAGGGCGAGAGCTAGGGGACAGCATCCTCCCAGACAGAACTGCAGACAGTGGCCATAGTACCTTTTATGAGCCCTCCCCCACACAGAACCACAGTGCAGCAGCATAAGATGCAAATCTCCATCAACCTGGCTCACACAGTTAGTCCCCCCTGATGATTACCTAACAATCCACCATGTCCAAATTACGAGCCCACTCAAGCTTATAACAGAGGCTTTTCCATATGAATGACTAGGCTAGATGCAGGCTTCAGATCTTCCTAAATCCATTCATACAAGCAACAGCTGAGCCCAGCCCCCACACATCTCACTGAGTGGGCCCAGTCCCAGCACTAGCAGCAGCTATCTGCAGATTACTCTATAGCTTACACCAAAGGGCCCCAGACAGAACACAGGTGGAGGCTGACCTTGGATTGTACCACCCAGGAAGCCCAAGAGCCTACACACCCAGAGGACAGTTACAGACCTTGTCAGAGCACCACCCAACCACCTCCACAAGCCACAGAGGGAGGTGGTTGCAGGCTGGACATCACAGCCAGTTCTATCAGCTGCCTCAACTGGGTAAATCCCTCCCATTGACCTGATGACAGCAATCAAGACTCATCTACAAGGGGAAAAAGTACTCACCCCAAATGGAGGGTGCACCTTGAGTACCCAGCTTGGGTGATAGGGGAGGCTATGCCACTGGACCCTACAGGACACCTACTACATTTGGCCAGCTACCAAGACTCAGAGTCAAAGCAGCTTCATCTAATATATAGAAACAAACACAGGGAGGCTGCCAAAATGAGGAGACAAATAAATATTGCCCAAATTAAAGAACAGAACAAAAAAAGGACCATACCAAGACACATTACAATTAAAATGCCAAAGTTTAAAGATAAAGTGACATCTTAAAAGCAGCATGAGAAAAGCAGATAGTTACCTACAAAGGAGTTCCCATAAGACATTCAGCTGATTTCTCAAAGAAACTTTGCAAGCTAGTGGGATTGATAAGAAGTATTCAAAGTGATAAAAAGCAAGGATCCACAACCCAGATTACTCTACCCAGCAAAGCTGTCATTCAGAATCGATGGGCAGATAAAGTGCTTCCCAGATGAGGTAAAACTATAGGAGTTTATTTTCACCAAACAATTATTATATGAAATGTTGAAGGGACTTATTTAAAAAAAAGAAGATAAAAACTATGAACATTAAAATGACAATAAATACATAACTACCAACAACTGATTCTAAAAAATAAATTAAGCAAACAAACAGAACAGAAGGAGAATCATAGATATGAAGAACATTGGGATGGGGATCAGTTGGGAGGGGAGTCTGGGGGAATAGGGGAAAAAGTGAAGGGATTAACAAGTACAAATTGGTAGCTGCAGGATAGACAGGGGGTTGTTAAACGCAAGTATAGGAAATGAAGTTGCCAAAGAATTTACATGCATGATCCATAGACATGAACAAAGGAGGGGAGGATCACCAAAGGTAGTAGGAGGTCATGGATGGAGGGGGGCAACGGGGGAAACAAATGGGACAAGTATAATAGCATAATCAATAATAAATAAATAAATAAATAAATAAATAATATTCCTTAAATTGTTGTATCTTCTAGTACCTTAAAACTATCAGATGAAATTATTTTCTTTAAGTTTCATCCCTTCCCCTCAACTTTGAGCAGATTTTTATAGGAAATCCTTCCAGATAACCTGACTCAGTTGCCTCCAAAAACATACCCAACCCCTTACCTTAACTTCTTTACCCCCATGTTAAATCAGTATTTATGAGCACATATCCTGAACACATAGCTAAATCTGTAGATTGTTAGGGTTGGTTGTGTGTAGTTTATCTCATTGTTCCATATTTGTATTTGGTTACACTATTTATTTTTTCATTACTGAGAGTTGTAAAGCTCCTTGAGATGGGAGATGGTACCTGCACAATCATTCCTTGCTTGTTAACAACTTCCTAATTCCTGGGTAGTTTCCCATTGTCTAGAAAGCTATTGCGCATACCATTAGCTTTTAATAGTAATAGTCAGGATAAGACAGGTTATGCTGCAGTAACAAAACAAAACAAAAACTCTCAGTGCCTTTTCACACCTTTTATTTATCACCCAAACAAAATAAACCTCAAGTGACTCCACTACCCTCCATATGGTACCTCAACCATCAGGCTGCTTTGATTTATGAGGCAAAGTCATCACATAGGTATATCCATGATCAGAAAGACAGAGAAATAGAATTGCAGAAGGGCTAGAAGCAATATACCTCACTTATGCTCATGTTTCATGGGCCAGAATAAGTCTCATGGCTCCACCTAATTGCAAGGGGGCTGGGAACATAGTCTACTACGTGCCCAGGAAAGAAAGGAGAGCCAGATGTTAGTGAACCTGAGTAATATCTACCTCACATGTCTACTTTAAAAAAATAAAAAGAAAATTCAAGTTGCCAGCTTGTCACAAAATCTTAGGAATAAATTCAAAAAGTTTCTATATATGAAATTATTTTAAGTAATTAAATCCATTAATAAGTGTCAGCCAATACAAGATCCATTTTATGAAATGAAGCCCATTTATCTAAACAAAAATGACCATTTCAATCAATCATCAAACATTTAATGATCACCAACCTATGTGAAAGGCAATGTCAAATACCGTGTACCATTTGAACTAGCACGCTTATTGGAAAAATATTGAGAACCCAATCTATTATCAGTCCTGGAAGTAGGAATATGATGAAACTAGAATGTCAGATCTTTCCCCCAAATTTTGAAGCAGTCAGGATGTAAAGATTCTAAATAATTAGTCATTCACTATAGATACAATGAACATGTGCCCAGGAATTTGACTGATTTAAAGTTATCAGAAACATATTTTAATTTTTAAGGAGGTAGAAAGTAAGTTGAAAAATCACAACTGAAATACTCAAAGTAGAGAAAAGGAAGAACCAAGAGTTATAAACTCATGCAACAGGAGTTCAGAAGAGATATTAAAATATTGATTGGAAATAAATATTGGAGGTTTTATTGAAAACACGATAAGTCACAGTAAAAAAGAGTAAATTTATGATAAGGAGCAGCAGAAAAATATAACAAGAGAAATAGGAAATGGGTCTCAAAAGCTTGAGAAAGATAATATGTATAGAGATTATATGGTGTCACCTTAGAATCAGGGATATTGTTCCACTAATTTTCCTCTCTTCCTGCGTATTTTCAATCCCCTTCCCCATAGTACCAACATTCCTTTGATCCAGCCCTACCTTGAGGTTAATTCTCTTATTCCCTGTACAATTGTCTTGTTTCCTGGCTGCCCTTCATCATATCAACTCACATCTTTCTTTATTTCAACTGTCTTTTTCATTATCTCTCCATTGAAATTGTGCTCTTGGCTATGACTAATCACCTGGTCATTTTCAGATGACCCATTCATTATGGAAATGCCCTCCTCCCTTGTCTTCTGTGACTCCTCCCTCCCCTTGTTCCCTATTGCTCTCACAGCTTCTCTTC
>PVJI01019691.1:0-30505 GCA_004026765.1 Micronycteris hirsuta | reverse complement strand
TCCTCTTTGGGTCCCGCTTCTTTGGGGTTCTCTGAGCTTCTTGGATTTCCAGGAAGCCTATTTCCTTTGCCAGATTTGGGAAGTTCTCGTTCATTATCTGTTCAAAAATACGTTCAATTTCTTGGTGTTCCTCTTGTCCTTCTGGCAGCCCTATGATCTGGATGTTGGGTCATTTACAAATGTCTCTGAGGTTCCTGAGACCCTCCTCATTTTTTTGAATTCTTGTTTCTTCCTTCTGGTCCACCCCATTGGTTTGAGTCCCAGCTTCCTTTTTTTCCCCTATTGGTTCCCTGTAAATCTTCCTCCATTATCTTTATCGTATTGTTCATTTGTTCAATTATTTGCGTCCACCTTCCTTCCAGTTTTGTGAGCATCCTGATTACCAGTGTTTTAAACTGGGTATCTGTTAATTTGGCTATCTCTTCGTCTGTTAGTTGTAATTTGTTCTGATCTTTCATTTTGGCCATTTTCACTCTTTTTTATCTCTTTTTTATCACTTGTCGAGTCTTAGGTGTTTGTAGGTGCCTGGCAACCTGGGTCGCTTTTTTGTGATGTTTCCTCTGGGGGCGGGGCCTGGGAGGGAGCAATGGCGTCTGCTGTTCACCGCCACTCCCTATCACCCTCTGCTCCCCAGTTCCCCACTGCCTTTTCCACCATTCTTGTCCCTGCTGGTTCCCACTGGCCTCTCCAGTTACGCTGCCGGCCTGCGAGGTTCACCCGTTGTTCGGGGTTGTGCTTTGGTTAGGCGCTTGCGGGGTGAGTTCCTCCGGGCAAACTGCCTCTCACTCCGCTCCTCCGCTTGGTTCTGCCCCGCTTACCAGCCTGGATGTACGTCCTCCCCAACTTCCTGGGTGTCGGACTTCCCTTCAGTTTGATTCTGTCCATTCTGGTTGTTTATTTTTCGCTATTGAGTTTGTTGTTTAAACTCTCTGGTTGTGAGCGGCGGCGTAGTGCGTCCACCTGCGCCGCCATCTTGGCGGAAGTCTCCACAATCTTTTTCATTTCAATATCGTTTTAATTTGCACTGCTTCTGTTTTTAGTGTTATTGAGTATATTTCTACATGTTTTTAGCATTTTTAAAATTAAATTTATTGGGGTAACATTGATTAATGACATAAATTTCACGTGTACACATTATAGTACATCTGTAGAAAGAAAAATTTTTGATGTCCTAATACTAACTGTATGCAAACAATTCTAATGTTTGTCTAAAATGAAACTTGAGAGAATCAGATCATGAAACTGGACGGCCATTTAAGGGAAATAATTATTCTGGAATAAGTTCTAATCAGTAAATGGGTGTTGGATGCATACTTTGCAGATTGCATTGGGAAACATGGTTAATGGATTACTGCTGATGTTTGAAAGATGGTTTTCCATTTAAAGAATGTATTGGGAGTCCTGTGAAGTGGATTATTTGTTTTTGTAATATGAATAATTACCTGCTAGTTGATCAGATCTCTGTATGTACATTGACATTTGTACTTTCAGGGACATTTTTCGATAATATATACCCAGAAAAATGAAATGAGTACAGTGGTGATGAGTGCTTAGTTTCTCAACGCTGTGCTGCTAAATTTTACTGGGTCAGATGTGTGATCAAACAGATTAGTACTTGCATGTGTGTAGTAATTCTTGCTTCCTTGGTTACCCAGGGTAAATATTTACACAATGTGAGTAGCTTTTCTGCTGGCTAAAGCTATATATATACATGTACATATGTGTATATATACACAGCAGTTTTGAAATCTGTGTGTTAGAAACTCCTGTATTAGGGTATATTTTTAAGGCTTTTGTAGAAAATATAAAACCTTATACAAAAGTGGAGCTATCGTGCATATGCTGTAGCTTTTACAACTACTAGCACATAAGTTATTTTGAGACAAATCCCACACTAGCATTTCATATGTAAATTCGGAGAACTAGGTGTTGTTTAAAATCTTTTTTCCCCTAAATTGGCATTCTCACTATCTCTTTGGTATATTGCTCCTGATGATTACACTTTTTTTATTGTATCAAAAATAATGTGAGAATGCTTCTTCTTTCTCCATTTTATGATTACAAACAGGATGTACCTGATTTTGGTTAATCTGCATATTCTTTAGAGTTTCCAAAGGGCCAGGTAGTATCTGTGGCGTTTATTTGTACTCATGCTTTGGGGGAATAACGGGGACAAACCCGCTGGGCTACGAATCTTGTTTAAGGGGGTGTTTTGCTCTGGGATTTTAAAATAAGTGGATTATTTGACCTGGAAAGGAAAACTAACTGTGGTTCTATTCCAGAAGTTAAGTAATTATTTCACTTGAGATGTCAAGCTTAACCACTGGTCTTTTTTTTTTTTTTAAGATTTTATTTATTTATTTATTTTTTAAAAAGATTTTATTTATTTATTTTCAGAGAGAGGAGAAGGGAGGGAGAAAGAGCAAAGTATGGTTGCCTCTCACATGGCTCTCATTGGGGACCTGGCCCGCAACCCAGGCATGTGCCCCAACTGGGAATTGAACCGGGACCCTCTGGTTCCCAGCCCGTGCTCAATCCACTGAGCTACACCAGCCGGGCAGATTTTATTTATTTATTTTTAGACAGAAGGAAACGGAGGGAGAAAGAGAGGGAGAGAAACGTCAATGTGTGGTTGCCTCTCATGTGACCCCTACTGGGGACATGGCCTGAAACCCAGGCATGTGCCCTGACTGGGAATCAAACCAACAACCCTTTGGTTCGCAGCCCGTGCCCAATCCACTGAGCCACACCAGCCAGGGCATTTTTTTTTTTTTTTTTAATGGCTAGTTGTCTATAAAGTTCTTCGCCTTCTACAGGGTTGATTGGTGTGTGGCATCTTCTATGCTCCAATCTCATATAATTATTGTTCCTCCCCTTCCCTCCTTTCCCCTCCTCTCCTTCCTGTATCTGACAGTGTCGAAGAGGGGTATTAAGAGGGTGTGTGTGTGTGTGTGCATAATCTATACTATTATATACAATATATAGTATACTATATGTGTGTGTGTATATATATTTATTTACATATGTGGGCATTTGAAATAAGGTGGGTTTTAAAAAAAAAGTTTTCTATACTGAAGACTCCTTTGATAGCCTGAAATGTATGGTCATCTCTTAGAATGTTTTTGTTTTTTATTTATTTTTATTTTTAAAAATTATTTTTATTTTATTGATTTTAGAGAGAAGGAGTCGGGGAGACAGAGAGCAAAACATTGATTTGTTGTTCCACTTACTGATCCATTCATTGGTTGATTTTTGAATGTGCCCTGACTGGAGATTGAACATGCAACCTTGGCCTCTAACCCACTGAGCTACCTGGCCAGGGCCTGGTAGGATGCTTTTAAATGCATAAAATAAAACCCACAGGATTATGAGGAAACCAATTATTTTGAAATATAGTTAGCAAAATGTTAAAACTCATAGTAACATGTGCTTCTTAGCATAATAAATAACAAGTTCTAGCAACACATCTAAATTTCAGAGTAATGAGTATAGATGATATTTAAAGATCTGCAACAGCAACTTGATATGATATGAAAAGAACCAATTTATGTGGATGTCAAAATTACAAGTAGTGTAATTCTACTGTGGTTTATGCCAGCATTTATAATGGAAAAAAGGTGCTCAATGTCAGGGGCTAGTGAGAATAAATGTATGATTTCCCCACACCCAGGTCTGTCAATCACATTCCCTGAATTTTATCCATGAACCCACTTGGCTGCAATCGCAAATTAAGAACATTCTGCACTAAGGCTTTGTTGGTGTCCTGTAATGCTTAATTTGAGGCTAAAGGGTTTGAACTTAGAATGTAGTCATTAGATGAAACGTGTTGCAAACATTATATCTGCCCATTTTAGTGGCGTTTAAAATGAGCTATCACAATCTAATGATGCCGGGTCTCCAAATGGTCTCCTTATGCACTCTGTGACTAAATTGGTCTCTTTCGTGAATTCTTGGGCTGCATTTTTTTTTTTTTTACCATATATTGGTTTGTAGTTAGCATAAAATTAATGTTGTAAGCAGTTTCTAAACCTCCACGTTGGCTGTTAATGTCTTTTGCTTTTATATGTTTTTTTTCCTTTTAAAAAACGTTTTAATTCTTCTGCAGGATTCGGAAACTTCAGATACGAAATATCCCGCCTCACTTACAGTGGGAGGTAAGAATTTCTATATTTAAAATTAAGATTTAGTATCTAAGCCTATTGTTAGTTCTTCCAAAAGTTTTTCTCCTTCCCCCAACTCTTACACTAGGACACGAAGTTCTTCTCTCTTAAGGTTTGTGTCTTGCTTGTGTCCACAGGACTTTTCTTTGTAAATTCACACTGTATCTTTAAAAAATTCCCCTTTGAAATACTTAAAAAAAAAAAAACGTTGAAAAAGTTTCTTGGATAATCTTCCTCTTTCCATCTCATCCCAACAGAATCTTTAAGATCTTTCTGATGAGCTTGCCAATTGTATTTAAATGTGAGGTTCCCTCCTTGGGAAATTTTTTGAAAGAGAAATACCTGCTCCTTATGCTTTACTTTAAAATGTTACTCCACTTTCTTCTGCTCAGATGGTGGCACTGTAGAGACTGGATATAAACACAAACTAAATATTTAGCACAATTGATTAGCCTGTTTCAGCAGTTTCCAAAACATAATAATGATGTTGTGGTAGAAATGTGAGACTCCAGTGGTTGAAAAGGTAAAGGAAAATATTTGTTGACTTTTCCAGGTGATAGAACCTGAAAGTACTTAAAACCTACCTTCAGAAGAGGGTGCGGGGAGAACTGCTCAGCTCTTCTGTATTTTTAATACAAAAATCAAGAGTAACAGCCTTTGTGTGATTCACATTCATCTTCTAAAATGACATTTGATGAGTCACTAAACCAGAACATTCATCAAAATGCAGAGTATGGTTAAAAGGTTTCTTTGGTGGTGAGTTGCGGGAAGTTGGCCTGAAGTCTGATTTTCCAAGGTCCCAGTTGGTAACAGATCATTTATGCTCAGAATATTTTACACAGCATTTATATTCAGAACAATATTACTCACTGAGTTAAATTTTTTATAGGAAGAATTGGTTCTTTGGTATATGCTTGAATATGTGTCAAGCTATGTAATGTTTCAAAAGTATATTTTTGTAGATGGAAGCAGTGTAAATAAGGTTAAGCTCAGTGCATTTTCCTGTTTTAGATGAACATTTCTTTAGGAAATTGAGAACCTTGGAGGATGGGTCCGCAAATCAAGTGTTGTGATTTGATCCCATTGTTTTAACACGGGTCATGTTAAATGTGATTTTTCTGCTTCTGTATTGTAGCTTTCAATGAAATTGTCAAATGGTAGCAGTCAATTTTACGTAAGTGAATTACTAGAGTAGTGGTGGTATATCACAGTGATTTTGAACCTCTTTCATCTCATGGCACACAAACTAATTACTAAAATTCTGCAGCACATCAAAAAATATATCTTTTGCTGATCTGACAGAAAATAGGTATAAGTTTTATTTATTCATGCTGGACAGATATTGTTGTGTTGGCTGTTGTCATTGTTTAATTTGACAGTCTAAGGGAAAAGAGGTCAGTGCCCCTGACTAAATAGTCAGGTGTTGCATGTTTTAACAATTCTTGTGGCACACCAGTTAAAAATGGCTGGTATGTCAGATACAGGCAAGTGGCAATTACCTTTTAATTCATTCATAGTATCTCTTCAAATTTAGATTGCAGTGGCCTCTCAAGCATTTAGTTTGTTGTATTTTTGGTGGCTTTTCAAGCTTTTAGTTTATTGCATTCTTACTCTGGGTAAAATGTAACCTCACTCTTGAGTCTAAATCTTTATTTGCCACATCTAACTTTTATATTTCATTTTATCCTCCCATAGTCCTTTGAGGTAAAGTGAAGTAGGTGGCATTATCTCCATTTTTTCAGGTGGGCACATATGGGCACACAGGATTCAAATAATTAAGCAAGAACACATACTGAATTCTAAGAAGTTTGGAACTAGACTTTGAAACTCTTGACTTTCACCTCTTTAAAAATTTTGAAATGATCGTTTGCAGTGTTGATCAACAGCAGAATTTATCAAGGGCTTGTCCAAGTAGAGTACGCTAGTGTGATGAGTTCTTGCCTTGAACACTTGAATTTCCTGTTTGAGACAAGTCACTTTGTATAACTTATTCGTACACACTGAGTGTGCTGGCTGTTGCATGCCAAAGCCTTATCTGAGACAGGGATGATTTTGCACTTACAGGTCTAGACTTCTTTTGTGTTGGAGGGATTAGACTTTGAACCCACTGATTAATCTAAGAATCCCTGAACGTGGGGAGACTGGACATTAGGCGCCAACTGATTTGATGCACTAGGAAATACATAGACAGAGATGAAATATTCTAGTCTAAAATATAGAGGTTTGAGCCCTGGCTGGTGTGGCTCAGTTGGTTAGAGTGTTGTCCTGTGCACTAAAAGGGTTGGGGGTTCGATTCCTGGTCAGGGCACATACCTAGGCAACTGATCGATGTTTCTTTCTCACATCGCCATTTCTCTTTTTCTCTCTGTCCTTTCCTCTCTCTATAAAATCAGTAAACACATTTTAAAAAAGAGGCTTGATTGGATTCACTTTCAACCTAACTTTGAGTTTACAATACAATTGGAAGATAGAAGAGCTTAAATTGTGCCACCGAGAAACAACTAGCCAGGTCCAGAATATGGGACATTCCACAGGACAAACAATACTGTTTTACTAACCAAGCAGTGGCTTGTTAAAAGGAAGGAGACTGTTATGGACTTAGACTTATTAGGAAAACAGAAAAGCCAGTTATATCTGCAGTAAGTTATTCATGAACTGTGTAAACAGTCCTTTGAAGTAGCTAGACAAGCCTTAGAGTTTTTTGTGGGTGGCCTTTGGAGTCAGACTTGGAGTTGTGTCCCAGCTTCATGACTTTCTAGTTGTGTGATCTCTGAATAGGTTTTAAACATTCTCTGAGCCTCATTTTCCTCATCACTAACACGGGGCGATGATAGCAGCCACCTCTCTGGGTAGCGGCCGTGAGCATTAATAGGATTATGCGTGCAAGCACTTAAAACAGTGCTTGGTACATAGAAGCGCATACTACATTTCAGCTATAACATGGACAACACACTCGCCTCCTCTTGACCTTGTTCTTGCCTCAGCCAGATCCAGCCTGGAGCACAGAAAGCACCAGGCGTTTCACCAGAGGGAAGTTAATGTGGAGAATCATGCAGGTGCTGCAGGGAGCAGCCACCACCCTGAGGACTGAGTCAGTGGCACTCTGAGTGAGGGATGCTCCCTGGCTATGGCCGGTACCTAGGATGAGGGGCTAAAACTGGCCGGGAGATGACGAAACTGGCTAGAAAGCCACTGCTGGTAGAATGATGCCGACAGGGACGGCGGATGGACAGGAAAGAGCAAGCCCCATCTCTTCCACACCCGCCTTCCAGTTTTCCTCCAGTGCCTTCTATCAGCAGAAGCCCGCAGGGGGCCGCTTGGCGAAGGAGCGATGCGGGGCCAGCCCCTGTACTGAAAAGTTGGAAGGTGGATTTGGGACTGAGAGCTTACTGTCCAGCCAGACTTCCGACCTGGAAATGAAAAGTTGTCCCCTGTCCTGCCAGTCCTCCAGGAAGTCATCTTCTATGACATCAGAATCTGGGACTGTGGCAGGAAGACGAATGGAACAGACTGTGGCGTTTCATAAACTCTGTAGCTGGATTGTTATCTTTATTTCACTATACTCTCTATATTTGTATTCATTTGTTATTTATATTTTCTTCATACCACCATATATTGCCCAATGATACAAGAGGATTCTTTTTGAATGCTGCGTATATCAAACAGGGGTTAACTGATTTTTTTTTTCTATTTGCGCTTTTTTCCCTTTATTTTTATTGTTGACACTTGCAGATGTCCCCATTCCCTACCCCCTCCTTTACCCCCCTCCTCCCAACCTGTGCTTCCCCTGCCCTCTGGCCGTCACCACACTGTTGTCTGTGTCCATGGCTTATACATGCATGTTCTTGGCTAATCTCTTCACCTTCTTGCAGTCCCCCCACCCTGCGCCGACAACGGTCAGTCTGTTCCGTGTATCCATGCTTCTGTTTCTATTTTGTTCTAACCATTTCATTTTAGATGATGAGAAAGCACCTGTGGGCACTGGGTTGGCTAGAATTTTCACTGAAGTGTTTTGGGCGGATAGAGATGTGGGGAAACGAACTTTTGAAGGACTTGCTGTCAGAGAATTAGGCAGTTTTGTTTTCCCCCAAATATGTGGAGTGTAGACGGGAGATTGAAGAGACTGTCTCTTCTCCAGCTGCCACCCCCTTGCAGGAGGTGCTTGAAGAGATGTGACTGGGCCCAGAAGGGCTTTCCTGCGAACAGTCCCGATGGCCGGCGCACCTGGGTCCTCGGGGCCTTAAAGGTGGGCTGGTGGGATGAGGATGGAGGGGACATCCTCTTGGGCAAACACCACCACGATGGGTTTAACTTGACTTTAAACACCTTGGAGAATACTTTTTTGTAAAGCCTTACTCGATGTCCATTTTCTAAATTTAAAGAATATTTTTCCGCGTTTAAAAAATAAATTTCCAAGGCCTTAGGGAAGGATTTCTTTGAGAGGTTTTTCTAACCTTACTGTCTTACTTACTGCTCTCTCATCAAAATAATCAGAATTCCCAAGAAGTACTCACAAAACGTCAAATGGGGTACCTTCTCTGAAAGAAATGTAACATCCATTAAGTATGCAAATGAAGTGTCATAGAGTGAAGGGCAAGTTCAGTTTTCATTTTGGGGTCAGATGATAAAAGTCGAATGATGTTTCTGGAGAGTTTCCTGTGTGCACAGTCTGAGCTACAGCATTAATTAGTCGTCCGCGTCACGAGGTTCTGTGTCTGCCAGGGCGCAACATCGTGCATGCCTGGAGCCACTGCATTTGCAGGCAAAGATTTGACCGTGTGGGCTGACGGATACTTATGAGGAATGTATACTCTAAAATCACAGTCCTGTTAGGAAACTGAGAATGTATGTTGGCTTTACCTCAAGGACTGGATATCGAGTTTTTCTTGGACTCCGTTGAGCTGAGGAGATGAGTGTCTCGGAAAGAAACTCCGAGGAGGTTTGGGCAGCGTCAGGTCCGTTTCTGCCACGTGCGTGGTCTGGTGTGATTGACGAAAGGAAGCAGCAGCTGTCTTCTGGACTGACCACGGGGGAGTACGAGGGTGGGTGGGTGGGGGTCGGCTCTTCACAATGAAAGCATCCTCAGATTGCGTCTAGCCCTCTGACGTTCGTGAGCTGGTCTCTGGTTCTTGATGTGGAAAGCAAGTAACCAGTATACTAAAAATAAAAAACCAAAGCTACAAGTTGGAAACTGCAGCATAATATAATTTGTTTGTTTTTTTCCCCCTCAGAGCAGAGTTACCCTAAATAATTTCTTTTAAAGGTCTTTTTGGTGCTTCTGTATGAGCTTGGAGCAACTTTTGGAAGTAAGTGGATCTTACAGGAAATCTTAAAAGGCACTTCTTTGGTAGGGGCAAAGGATTGCGCTAACAGGACACTTTAGGGTTTGGCTTGTTAGTTTTGAACCCAGCTCCTAGTAACCCGTTTGGAGAAAGTTGACTTTTAGGGCATAGGGAATATTAGAAAACCATTGGCTTCCGTCATGATCGACAGACGTTTATTCCTTTGTAGTTTGGTGGTGGGGAGTGTCATGATGAAATACCTCAGATTGTGACAATATTTAGAGATAGGGTCTTTCCAGAGATAATCAAGTTAAAGTGAGGTCGTTTGGATGGGCTCTAATCCAGTATAATTGGTGACCTTATAAAAAGGAGAAATGTAGATGTACACACACAGCGCCACATGAAGATTGGCGTTACAGTGCCACAGTCTTTGGAAGGAAGGGCTAAAGCTTTAGAAAGATGCCCACATTTCAGACCATAATGAACGATGCATTCTAATAAATAAGGTGGAAACTACCTTAAATGGGCATTTTCTTGTGAGATGAGGCAAGTACTTATAATGGAGAAATTATATGATCCACATTACAATTAGAAGCATGCTGAATGAGGGTGAGTTGTAGAGGTCAGAAATTTCCAAAAGGTTAATAACAGCTTCTTAAAGCTGGTAACATCTCAATGAAGTCTGTTATTTTCTTTCCCTGTGTACTCTGAATATAGTAAGATAATTATAGGAGACCTTCGCTGGCTGTACTAGGAAGTAGAAATAGCAGTATCATTAAGGTAGGCTCTGGCAGACGGGAAACCAAAAGAGTTTTTATTTAGAAATAAGGAAGTGAGCAAGAAAATAGTGATGCCATGAGTATCTGGTCTGGGGAGAAGACAAGACAGGAGCATAGTTCATGTAAAATACAGGGTCCGGCCGAAGTAAGGCCTGCTTGAGTGTGGTTGGTAGGGTAATGATATGGGTGTAATAACTTACAGTTTTAATTTGAACATTTCACCTAAAATGTCATGTGGTGTGCTTGAGTGTGATATTGTTATGTTACAGAATTACATGCTTATAGTTTTGTAATACAAGACTTGGTAATAAAAAGGGGGTGTTATTTGTGCTGTACCCTATAGTTCAGGGAGGGCCCTCATGGTACTGCTTGGGATGACTGTGTGCTGGGAGTTAGAAGACTGTTTCATAGAAGAGGGGGAGGTGGAAGGACTTCCAATTGAAGAGATTCAGGCAAGGGCTGTGGGGTCTATCAGATGAAGTCCCTGGTGGATGTTGATGTTTTGAAGGAAGGAACTGTGGCTCCTTTGCATCTTCCACATGCTGATTCCTGTTGGCACTCTGGTCAGATACGGTTTGGCTCATGATGAATGTGTGAACTACTGCGGAACAGAAGTTGGGTGAGACCAAAACATTTAAATGTTATTGACAATGTAAAGTTAACAATATGCCCTGGTGGATTGAGCTCTGGCCTGCGAACCGAAGGGTTGCTGGTTTGATTCCCAGCCAGGGCACATGCCTGGGTTGTGGGCTGGGTCCCTGGTAGGGGGTGCTCAAGAGGCAACCACACATTGATGTTTCTTTCTCTCCCTTTCTCCTTCCCCTCTCTCTAAAATAACTAAATACACTCTTTAAAAAGGATAAAGTTAACAATATGAAGTGCTTTAACTCAATCAAACAGAAAAAGACATCCGTCGGAGCAGTGGGGTTGGCATTAACCAGGACCTGAACAAGAAGTCACCAGAGGCATTGATATTAGAAATAACCCATTTACAGGTTGCCTTCTGCAGTAGGACATCTTGGAGTTGTAAGGAAATAGTAGCTGATAAACAGTGTTCCGGGTGGGTGCTTTTGAAACTTTTCAAAGATGATAGTATGGCTGAAGCCTGGTGTGTGATCACAGATAAAGGCAGAGCTGGTCAAAGGTAGCATAGCCTTGCCCAATGGTTCCCCCGGAATCCTCTGGGGAGGTTTTGTGGGACTCTGAGAATAACGGGGACATCAGTGAATTTGAGTGAATAGTTGTTAGAGGTAGTTGATCTCAACCAAATAATTTTGAGGGGATGTAGTAGACAATTTAAGGAGACCATTGATGCAGATAGGTGATCTTTCTTCACCAGATCATTCACATTTCACAAGGCCTGACTCTGAGCACTGGCTTATAAATAGCTGACATTAGTAAGTACCTATGTGCTGGGTGCTGGATTAACCCTTTTATCTTCACATCAGCCCCTTGTCCCCACTATACAGGTGAGGCCACTGAGGTACACGCAGGTGAAATAACTTGTCCAGGGTTGCGCAGACAGAAAATGGTAGAGTTTTTCTGCTCCTACTGATGTTACTCAAATAGAAAACTTTCCCTAAAAGGCAAGTTTCTAGTTCTTGTAATTATCATCATTTATTTGCTTTCAACGTGCCCCTGGGAGTTTGACAGTGAACCCAATAGAAACTGGATTCTCCCCAGGGCTGGGGAAAATAATGTGGTTACGAGTGGTGAATGGGCTTGGACAGATTATGTGAGGAAGTTGTTGGTAAACTCTTCCTTTTAGAGAACTGTGGTCAGTAGAGTTCTCTATGTGTCGTTGCTCTGGGGTGGGTCAGACTTTGCCTCATTAGACACGACCTGGTGAAAGGTGTCGGGGGAATACCAGTTTTCCTATGACCTGTATGTGAAAGTATTTCTGCTCCCAAGTGTTTACCACACCCTCGCACTCTGATGCCTGGACATTGTCTCGTGCTTCCATATTTCTCCTGAGACGGTCATCTCAAGGTCTCCATGCCCCTTATATAACCCTCCTATTATGAAAATATAAAACATGGCTAATATGACACTCAGTTTCAGTCATTATCAGTATATGATCAGGGACTCTTGTTTTTCACTCTACCTTCTTCACCTTTTTGCTCATTATTTTGAGGCAAATCCCAGACACGTTACTTCATTTAGTAAATTCTTCAGTATGTATCTCTAAAAGACAATGCATCTGTATTAGTCTGCTAGGGCTGCTATAACAGGATACCACAAAGTGGGTGGCTTCAACAGCAGGATCTTTTTGTCTCACAGTTCTGGAGGCTGGACGTCTGATAACAAGGTGTTGGTGCCTGCGGTTCCCCCGAGGGCCCTGCGGGAAGGGTCTGTTTGAGACCACTCTCTTCTGATAGTTCCTTGCCATGCGGCACTGTAATGCCAATCTTTACTTGGTGCTTTGTGTGTGTACATCTACATTCTCCTTTTTATAAGGACACCAGTTATATTGGATTCAGGCCCATCCGAGTGACCTCATTTTAACTCGATTATCTCTGTAAAGACCCTATCTCCAAATACGGTCACAGTCTGAGGTGTTTCATCATGACGTTTTTTTAAAAGATGTAATTTATTTTTAGAAAGAGGGGAAGGGAGGGAGAAAGAGAGAAAGAAACATCAACGTGTGAGAGATAGATCGACTGGTTCCCTCTCCCACGCCCCCAACTGGGACCTGGCTCACAACCCAGACATGTGCCCTGACCAGGAATCGAACAGGTGACCTTTCGGTTTGCAGGTCAGCACTCAGTCTACTGAGCCACACCAGCCAGGGCTCGTCATGACTTTTGGTGGGGGTGGGGGGGGGGACACAGTTGAACCCCTAACAGTCTCTTTTAAAAATTCCCATGTTAAATTAATGGTAACTCTTAAATACCAAATCAGATCATTCACATTTCCTTGATTGCATCAATTTAAAAAAAATGCTTTTGAGTCAGGATCTAAACAAGATCTTTTCTATGATATTTAATCAATAGGTTCCCCACCCCACTTTTTTTGTATGCAGAGTATTTGTTGAAGTATGCTTACATGCTGTGTAGAATGCTCTCCACTCTTAGTTTGCTGAGTTGCATTCACGTGTGATCCCGTAACATGTTCCTCTGACACTTCTGGGATTTGGGTTAGACTCAAGTTCACTTTCTGTTTGGACAGGACAAAGTAATAGGTGGTCGTGTATTCCTGCATCAGGAGGTACATGGTGTAGTATAATGTTTGCGCTGTGAAATGCCATTGATCCATTACCGTGTGCTTGCAGGATGGTCCTATTCTAATAGTTCAAGGTCTACATTTATTAGTTTCAGTGCATTTGTAAAGATGAACTTGTCCTTGTTGGTGATTTGATCATGCTGAGGTAAAGTTTGAGACAGGAAACATGCTTGATTCTTTCCATTTGTTTTCTGCCTTATAAATATGGCTGCCAGTCAGTTTCCGTGTGTGTGATTAGGAGCTCACAAATTTAAATATATTTGGGTTTCAGAATTATTGGAATCATTCATACTGATACTTAAAGTATTCTAACCCGTGAGCCCTTGGAACTTCTTGAAGACAGGGCTAGTGTCCTGTTGATGTCATCTTTGTGGTTGGTAGCTTCCTTGATTTTTGGTTCAAGAAGTCACAGGTTTATCTTGTACGTGTTCTGTTCCAGGGACGGAAGTCAGCCCTTCCTCCAGGGAGCCTGGCTCCTTGGGAAATGGTGTTCAGAGACCACAGTGTGATCAGGCTTCTCTTGGGACCGAATCCATTAGCCTTTTCTCGGCTGTGTGTTTTCTCTGTAACGTTTATGCCCTCAGCTCCTCTCCCTGTGGGTTTTGGTTTCGGCTGCTCTTCTGTGTTACTGTCTGACACGCACTTCTGCATTCCCAAATGGGAACATTCCTCTGTTATTTGTTTACTCTTTAGTTTTTCACTCTTGAAAATGCCACTTGGTTCTGCTTGCTTTTTGATTCCTGCTCCTAAGTAAACATTCACTTAACTATCCATTGAACTTAAGGTGTCTAAAACCAAATTTCTTTCCCTCTCAAATCATTGCTTTGTTTCCTCTGAATTTTAATAATTGCTTAGGTCACATGGGCTTGGCCTTGAGGCCACTCTTGAGTCTCCCCCTCCCTTTCGCCTCTGGCCACAGGACACCAGGGGTCCTTAGGATTGATGGTCTTTCCTGTACCACCGGCCTGCAGAGTCACCAGTCAACCATTTTCAGCACTTCCGCCTGTGTAAATGGGGGAGACGACAGGCCGGCACAGCCACCCGAAGAGGGGCGACCACAGAGGGCTCCTGCTTAGTGTTCCCAGCTCCGACACCACCTTCAGGAGTGCCTGAGTGCTAACTGAAGATTCTGTATTAGTGCAGAGATATTAACTTGCTCTTATAATTTCATAATCTGCAAGTGAGTCTTCTAACTCTTCTAGTGAAAACCACTGGTCATTTCTGTTTGAATTGTATTAAACCACCAACAGCCACAAACAGATTATTTATGGTTTTACAAAGAGAAGTCTTTGGTTTCAGCAGTGTTTATTTGCCGTCTTGGGCACACCCAAGAAGAAAGAAGTGATAAATAAATCTCTCATTTGTGTTGCAGGCAGAGCTTTTTACGTGATTCCTACACTCTTTAAAGTTCAGATTGGTGTTTAGGAGTAAGTGTGGTCCCATGAACAGAAATTTACAGGAAAAGAAAAGTTAACTCCTTGGGGGTGGGAAGTAGAGTTATCCAAACTTGAATATTCCGTGGCCAAAAAGCCAAACAGACGAATAACTTCAAAGCTTCCTTAAAAACCAGTATCTTTTCTGCATGGGATTGATAGAGCTTTATGTGCTGAACTCAGAGGAGCCCTTGTGACTCCTGCTGTTTTCTGTGCCAAGTGCTACCCTAAGTGTGAAGTAGGAAGTTTGTGAACTTCAAGTCAGGGGACCTGTGTGGTTTTTACTTATAACGCTTCTGACACCAACACCAAATATCTTTTTTTTGTTATTTCTTTCAATTATAATTTACATTCAGTATTATTTTGTATTTGTTTTAGGTGTATAACAGTGGGAAGCAATCATATACTTTAAAAAGTGGTCTCTCCAATATTTCAGGTGCCCACCTGGCCCCATACGTAGTTATTACGATGTTATTGACTATATTCCCTGTGCTGCACTTTATATCCCCGGGACTGTTTTGTGACTACCAATCTGTGTTTCTTTTCTTTTCTTTTTTTTTTCATTTCCAATCAGTATTTCTTTTTTTCTTTTTTTTTAAAGATTTATTTATTTATTTATTTATTTATTTATTTATTTATTTATTTATTTATTTTTAGAGAGAGGAGAAGGAAGGGAGAAAGAGCAATGTACGGTTGCCTCTCACATGACCCTCACTGGGGACCTGTCCTGCAACCCAGGCATATGCCCTGACTGGGAATCGAACCGGGACCTTTTGGTTCCCAGCCCTCGCTCAATCCACTGAGCTACACCAGCCGGGCCCAATCTGTATTTCGTAATCCTTTCACCTTTTTCACCCAGCCGCTCCTCCAAATATCTTTCATGGCATTTTTTTCTATTACCACTTCTACTTTCCAACACCAGCTTGGTGTCTCACAATTCAACTCAGTTCAGACTCCACAGGCTGTGGGTCCACCTCACAAAACTGCCCCCGACTTCAGATGCAGGTGCAATGGCATGTCTAGGCTGCTCATTTGCTACCCAGCTGACCACAAATTTGGAGGGTCTTGTACTGTCCTCCCGCAATCCGTTGATAATTCACTAGACTGGCTCACAGAACTCAGGAAAGGGCTTTACTTGCTATTCCCAACTTATATAAAGTATACAGCTGAGGGACAGCCAGATGGAAGAGATACTTAGGGTAAGATACAGGCAAAGGAGCCTAGAGCTTTCCTGCCCTCTACAGGCAAACCATGTGATTCAGTTCTAGAAACGTGTATGCAGTGCAAATGAGAGACCATTTCAAATTTAAGTGTATAAAAACCTTCACTTCCTGCTCTTTTCCTGTTGCTTCCTACCGCTGATGTTAGTGAACCAAATGTTCAGGGTTAATGTGGGGGAAGGAGAAGTCCCCAGGCAGGGGTTTAGAACAGTAAACCCACTGGGAATGGCAGGGCACTCTCAATTCTATTTCCAAGTTTAGCATCAGCAACCAGAAAGCAGTGTGGCCTCAGTACTCAGAACACGTTCCCCTTTTGTGTTTTTGCATTGCTAAATGACCTACATTGTCTTGTCCAAAACATAATATTACCATTTAGAGTTTCTTCCCATGTGGGCACGAGAAAGGCTACAATTTTCTGTGGTCTTCTCCTGGATGTGTCGTACACGTTCCGGGACGTCGTCTCAGGATCCCTCGGTTATCAGTTGGTCCTTGTCTGGTGGACAAAAGGAAGTGTTCAGTAAGCACTGGCTGACAGGGAACGTAATGTGATGCATTTCAGAACTTGCCCAAACCCAGATAGAGATCTCTGTGTTCATCCTGTGAGATTCCGTCTTGTCTGAGGTGGTTCTGTGGCACCCCTCCCCCTTGCACGAGTAGCTGTCAAATGGATTGAAATTATTCAATTAGCTTAGTGAGGTTGATGGTGATGAATTGATTTTTTCAGACCTTTTTTTTTTTTTTAAAGCAAGGCCTATATATGATTGTCCATTTCCCCTTATTTTTGTGCTTATCATCACATTCCTAGCTCTCATTTCCCTTTTTACTTGGCTACCATGCCTTTAAGTTTTAGATCAACTTTAATAGCATGGGATGGATTGGCCCTGGGGTGGGTTGGCATTTGATTCTTCCAGCCAGCCCTTTCTTTTGGGGCAGTCTGACCTAAAGTCCCCTTTCTAGCCACCACCGTATGTAAACTATATGTAGTTCTGTCATCTCATATGTAAAAATAAGACTGACCTCTAATACACCCTGCCAGTCTGTTTATGATTTGGAACACCAGGCTTGGGGGCGGGGACTGTACCTGACATCAAAGACCCAGAGCAGTGCCTGGGGTGAACCAGCTGGTTAACACGCACACAAACTGTGCAACTCCATAGTAGTTTTTTTTTTAAATAGTTCACTGGATTTTTTTTTTTTTTTTTTGTGGGGCGGGGGGATGGGGAGAGGCAGGGATGGTAGGTATAAGAAAATGGAATGTAAATTTGTTGTCCTAGGTCATTGAGTCCTATTGAAGTGGAAACCACTGCGTTCGTCTTGTGAGTTTTTTAAAGTGTTGTTGCTTTTGTTTGCTTTTTTGTTTGTGGTGGTTATTTATTTATTTTTATTTTTTTAAACAAGTATAAATCTCTAAGGCTATGTTGGGCTCTTCACTATGTTGGGCTATGTTGTCCTCTGTTACGTGTTTTAGAAAGCTATCTTGCAGCTATGCTACTTGTTTTCATGTTTTAGGTAGTTTGGGTGCTTTGAGTTAGACTTTCTGGTAGTATTTTAGCTAAAATTCAACTTCCTGCCCTGGCTGGTGTAGCTCAGTGGATTGAGCGCGGGCTGGGAACCAGAGGGTCCTGGTTCGATTCCCAGTCAGGGCACATGCCTGGGTTGCGGGCCAGGTCCCCGTGAGGGCCATGTGAGAGGCAACCGTACATTGCTGTTCCTCTCCCTCTCTGTCTCCCTCCCCTCTCTCTAAAAATAAATAAAAATAAAATCTTTAAAAAAAAATTCAACTTCCTGTTTGGGGGGAGCTTAATTTCTTATTTTTTCTCTTTTTAAAGAAAAGCCTTAAGCCTCACTGTTGAAGAAATGAGTCACAAAGAAGTCAGATGCATTGTTGAGTAATGCTCCTTATGGCTGTGTTATGGGCAGGCTGTGCCCTGAAATGTGGCCTCATTAGGATGGATTAATGCTAAGCCCTCCTGGGTTTACACCCGTCATTCCCGCCATGTTCTCCTTTCTCAGCAAATCTGCTGTGCACCTGAGCATGTTCTGTGCCCTTCCAATATTCCAGTATTGGTGAACACTACTCAGCGTTGCTCGGCTGAACAAATATTTCTGATTTCAAATAATCTTCATCTTTTCCTGATAAAAGACATGACCTAATCATGTTAGCTTCTTTCTTGCTTAACTAAAGACAGGCAAGTCTTTCATCAGACACAGCTTTGTTTTTGTATGCTAGGATTTTATCCTGACTTTCTGTTTGACTAATGTTTGTTTGATAAGAGGACCTTTGCTCATGGGCTTCCTTCCGCTACTAGAGACAGCTTTGTTGTATGTAATAGAGTGTTAGTTACTTTCTACGGACTGTGTCCACTTGGTGTCCTCTGTTACTGAGTAAGGGTCACCTCTACCTAACAGTATGTGAGGTGTCTCCAGAAGGTATCCAGTCATGTAATGTGAAAAAAACAGACATTTATTGAAGAAGATACAAGATACAAGAAACATTGTACGTAGGACACTGATGCCTTAGTCCCCTTCAAAGTAGGCAACTTGGGACCTCACACAATCACCATCAGCTGTCCCATTGTATTTTCCTGAATCTCACTGATGGTCTGAAATCTCTTCCCTTTCAAAGGTGACCATAGTTTTGGGAGAAGTCAGAAGTTGCTGGGAGCCAAATCTGGGCTGTAGGGGGGCTGAGTCACCCAGGTGATTTGATGTTTTTCCAAAATACTCTGTATGAGGTATGATACATGTCGGGCACAGGTGTGAGTGCATTGTTGTCAATCACCAATGAAACTGTCAATCACCAGTTGCCCATAGCTGTGACCTTCTGGATCATCCAATAGTTTCCATGGAGGAATATTCAAGCTTAATGCAAAAGTTGATACAGATTCATTGCCCTACTTGCTCAGTCATTTTTTAAATTAATTATATTTTATTGATGATGCTATTACAGTTGTCCTGATTTTTCCCCTTTGCTCCTCTCCACTCTGTACCCCATACCTCCTCAGGCAATCCACCAACTGATGTTCATGTCCATGGGTCATGTGTATAAATTCTTTGGCTACTCCATTTCCTATATTATACTTTACATCCCCATGGTTATTCTAAAACTACCTATTAGTACTTCTTAATCCCCTCACCTCTTTGTCCGCTCTCCCCATTCCTCCTCCCATCTGGCAACCATCTGGTAACTACTTTTTTCTTGCTACTTTTAAGAGTCTCTCTTTACTTTTAACCTTTGGCCCTTTAATTATGATGTGTCTTGGAGTGGGCCTCTTTACATCTGTCATAATTGGGACTCTCTGTGCTTCCTAGACTTGTCTATTTCCTTCACCAAATTAGGGAAGTTTTCTTTCACTATTTTTGCAGATTTCCAGTTTCTTGTTCTTTCTCTACTCCTTCTGGTACCCCTGTGATGCAAATGTTGGACCTCTTGAAGTTGTCCCAGAGGCTGCTTACACTATCCTCATTTTTTCAGATTATTTTTTCTTCATGTTCTGATTGGTGGTTTTTTGCTTCCTTATGTTCCAAATCATTGATTTGATTCTCAGCTTCATCCACTCTACTGTTTTTTCCCTGTAAATTGTTCTTTATTTCAATTAGTGTATCCTTTGTTTCTGACCGGTCTTTTTTATGCTGCTGAGGTCTTCACTAAGCTCCTTGAGCATCCTTGTAAACAATGTTTTGAACTCTGCATCTGATAGATTGCTTATCTCCATTTCATTTAGCTCCTTTTTTGAAGTTTAGATCTGTTCTTTCATTTGGACCATGTTTCTTTGTCTCCTCATTTTAGCAGCCTCCCTGTGTCTGTGTCTATGCATTAGGTAGAGCTGCTTTGACTCCGTGTCTTGGTAGTGTGGCCTAATACTGTAAGTGTCCTGTAGGGTCTAGCGGCACAGCCTGCCCTATCACCCAAGCTGCGTACTCAAGGTGCACCCTTTGTGTGGGCTGAGTACACCCTCCTCTTGTAGTTGAGCCTTGGTTGCTGTTGGCAGATCAATGGGAGGGATTTACCCTGGCCAGCCAGCTGTAAGGACTGGCTATGACCACTGACCACCCACCTCCACCCTCCATGGAGGATCAGCTATGCAGGAGCATGGTAGTGGTGCTCCAGTGTGGTCTGTAGCTGTCCACTTGGTGCACTGGCATTGTCGTTTCCTGGGTGCTGCAGGCCAAGATCAGCCCCTACCTGTGTTTTGCATGGGGCCACTGTGCCTGAGCTATAAAGCAATCTGAGACCACTGCTACTTGTGCTAGGCTTGGAGATTCCAGGTGAAGCTGAGCTGTGAATCTAATCTGGTTGCTGCTAGGGCCCAATGAAGCCAGCTGTTGCTTGTTTAATAGGATTTAGGAGCCAAGACCAGCCATTCTGATGGAAAAGCAGCTTGGGTGGGCACATAATTTGGGTGGGGCAGAGCCTCTGGGAATCTCCAAGGTGGGTCAAACTGTGTTAGCCAGGTTGATGGTTTCTCAGTTAGATATTACCAGCTCTGTGGGGGAAGGGTTTAGCAAAGGGACAATGGCCTCTGCTCATCTTTTTGCCAGACACTTCAGTTTCTCTCTGTATATCACTGATGCCTTTCAAGCTGCTACCCTGGTGCTGGAGCTTAGAGGGAGTGAGTCTGAGTAGGTTAGTCTGTGTGTGAGTTCTTTAAGATGAATTGCTTGGGGGTCCAGAAGTTTCTTCCAATGACTCAGTCTCTACTGGTTTTTGCAGCCAGAAGTTGTGGGAACTTATCTTCCTGGTACTGGAATCCTGGGCTCGGGGCCTGGTGTGGGTCTGGGACTCCTCGCTCCTGAGATATCCTTCCCAGATTTTTTATTCACGTGGGTGTGGGACTAGCCCATTCTGCATCTGTGCCCCTCCTACTGGTCTGGATGGATGTGGTTTCTTTAAATCCATAGTCGTCAGACTTCCATTCAGCTAGATTTCTGATGTTCCTCAGTGATGGTTGTTCTATATTTTAGTTGTAATTTTGATGTGATTATGGGAAGAGGTGAGCCATGTCTACCTATGCCACCATACATGCGCATTCCGGTCCGCTCACCTTGCCTGCCAGGTTACATCGATGTTGTGCAAACCATTCTTGTTGTATTAACAATGGCTGTGCTTTTTCTGGATGTACCTTTTATTTTAGGGTTTTAACTTTACCACTGATTATAAAATCAGGTATTAAAATATTAAAGTATTATTGATTTGCATGTTTAAAGATATATTGGTGTCTAACTAAACTGTGTTGTCTGACACTAACATGAAGGGCTGCAGTCAGGGCGATTGGTGGTAAGGTGCCAGGCACAGACTCTCTGTGGGGCGAGAAGGCCACCCCGGTGGGCAGAAGACAGGCTGAGATCAGATCACAGCAAATTCTCCTTGAAGTGGGTTAACTCTGTGCATGGTAATGAGACCTGTGAACTGCCCACTTAGGAGCTGAGGAATTGAGTTATTCTCACTGTCAACTCCTAAGAAATTGACCGTTGCCCTTCTTACAGCAATGAGTGTTGCCCATTTTAACTTTTTAAATTACACATGTTTTGTATTTATTGTAGTGCTGTAATGCTATCGTCCGTCCAGAGATAACCAGCAGTACTGGTTGAGTGTTTTAGTTGATTTCTATTACATAGGGTGAGCTGGTTCACTGTCCTTAGACTTTTCCTCCAAAATGGTTTCCCAGGGTTGTAGCACCACTATCTAAATCAGCTTTTTCTTAAGAGCCTTTGTGCTCTGATACTCGTTGACAGGTTCACTAAAAGTTGAAGTTTTAGGAGAAAGCAGAACCAGGTTGCCTTTCTCCTTTGAGGGTCAGTCAGGCATTGGGATCCTGCAGAGAGGAAGGGCCTCCTGGTTCTGCCTTCTTTCTGGCCGCATCTCCCATTCCGTGGGAACTATTTATTGGCCATCCATTTACAAGCCAGCAGCAACTGTGAGTGTAAAGGAGAGCAATCTGTTTTTTCACTGCGCCCCCCCTCCATCACTTCTGGACTCAAATACCTTGTCTTTGTCTTTTTTAGGGTAGCGAGGCTGCTGAGGGTGTGTAGCAGACCACACCAGTGTTGTGCATTTTAATCTGAGTGCACTGTATTTTGTGTCACAGATATCCCAGAGTGGCTGTCAATGAGATTGGGTTGCTCAGTTTTTAATTTCATTTTCAGGTACTTAGCAAGCCAGTGGTGGCTACAAGCAGTGATTAATGAGCATTCCCATGGAAAACCAGTAATGTTCCTTCTCCTTGCCTCAATTTCCTCATCTTGATTTTTATTGTCCTGCCTTCTACGTGTTGTAATTTGTTCAACCACAGTGTTTATTGGACTTGTTTACAGGCAACTGTCAATGTGTATTTTTACCCACGGAAAAATTGTTTGTAATGTTTGGGATGAAAGCTCTGTCTGTTGTCCTGCCGTGCTTTGGTGATACTCGAGTCTAGGGAAGGCACCTGTGGCGCTGCAATCACTGTAACAGTCCCCAGTTTTTGGTTTCGTTTGGGGCTCGGTCCTGAGGAAGTTAAAAGTGGATCTGAATGGGGTTCCAGTAATAGGTCAGAACGTCTGAGTGTCTTTAAAAGCCCATCATGCTGTCACAGGTGTTCTGGCCCCTCCCTCTCGAGGTGAATGTTAAGGAGAGGCTCACTCTCCATATGTGGGTGACATATCTCCTGTGTCAATAGCTGCAAAATTACAATTGAGAAAAGGCAAAGATGATCGCAAGGTGAAGTTTTGAGGGTCTTGTGCGCCGTGTAACTGTCACTTTGAATCGCATACACAGCCCACGAAGAAGTGGGGAAAGCAAGCGGTAAGGGTGGCGCGTGCTTACACCATCTGTGTTCGCTCCAGCTGGCGTCTGAGGGATTTTGCTCATGGGTGAGAATGGGATGTCCTGGAAAGGTTGCCTGCTACCGGAATCTTCCAGCGAGCTACTCCTGAACGGGGTGTAGTGGTGTGCCTCAATCTCATGGTGCTCTTTGCTTGCTTCATCTACATCCTTCATGTCCTGGTCAGTCAGGGGGCAGATCGACTCTTGTTTGGTTGGTATTTTCAGTTGAGCTGCTTTTTTCAAATGAAGCTACAGTTAAAGGAACGACTTAAGTGGCTCAACCCCATTCTAAGTAATACAGATTCATTGGATTAGAACTACATTCACATATACTCATGGATGTGAATTTTTAAAGGACACTGTTCAACCCAGTGCAGGGGCTTAGCCAAGACTGGGAGTTACCAGGGGTTGATAGAGTGAAATAAGACCTAAAATGTGTTCCATTTTAAAGGTGCTTAGTAAGGAATTAGTTGGGAGTGGATGAGAGATAAGGTTGGAGAGCAGTTCATGATAATAGTCTTGAACCATATTAGATTGCATGGATTTTTCCCCCCATAAAATCCCTGGGGAATCTCAAGCATTTTGAATTCAAAATTCACATAGCATAGTGGATTTTTGTTGTATTCATGGCTAAACATTAATTTTAAAATAGTCTTTCTGTATCTCTTCTTTTCAGGAAATTACCAAGTTCTTAATCTTACAACTCATCTTAGAAATTGGCACCGAGGTGCGCAGACCTCCCCCGACTGCCACCCCTGTGGCTAGGATGCAGAGAGCTGGCTCCCACTGGCCTCTCAGATACGTCCGTAAAAGAGTGTGGTTCGGTTGTGAGCAATCATAGAGACATGGAGTTGCAGTGTGGATGTATGTTTTGAATTTGCCAAGTGGAAGCCACAAGCACATACAGTTTCCAAACTATTCATGTGCTGGCAGTGGCGAGTTGCAGACAGGTCTCGGGGAATCTGCCATCGGAGAGGGAAGCAGTCCTGGGAGTAGCATGAAGATTAGAAATTGAGGGGTTCTGTTTGTTTTGTTTTTGCATCATCTTTAAAACCCCAGGTGAACTTGATGGGTGAGTAAACAGTCTCTAAGAGGTGAACTTTCTGTTTTATAGGCTTCATTTCCTAAAGTGTGCAGTTAACAAATTGTCTCCCTCTTGCTCTAACTTTTCCTTGACTATTGGTGGACCCTTGTTACTTTTTAAACCTTTAAAATTACTGGAGCATTCCCCCTTCATCAGTAATAGGTGCTATCCAAACTGGGCTCAAATATTTCCTAAAACAGCATGAAGCAGGATATTGTAAACAACCAGGGTGTCAGATCAGGGTGAAAAGCTTGCTGAATAGAATTCTGGACCAAGAACTGTGCTCAAGGGCTTAATTAGCAGTTTTTAAGTACAGCAAATACATGGCTGGGCTCCAAGTAATGCCTTGATCTTGGATACACACTGCCAGAGACCGAGAGCAGTGGGCAGGTTTGGGGAGACCCTGGATTGCCTTGTCGACCCTCCTGCCCCACCCGACCAATACCTTCAGAATGGGGAAAACTCTCAGGACATTTGTATGGGCTGCGTTTTGTCACTAGCTTGGCAATATTGTGGTGATTTGTCCTCTCCCAAAGCAATTAAACTTCTTAGGAAGAACGTGACTGTCATAGGAAACCAATGGTAATGGACGGAGGGATTCCGCTTGACTTTGGTTCCCAGCCCCCTCTCTTCTAGCACTCTGTCTGACCTGGTGCTAACAGGGTTCTGGGCTGTTGCCGTGGGCGTACGGGGTGAGCAGCTTTCCTTCTCCGCGAAGTCCCCAAGTAAGTCATGCCCTCGTCTCTGCCTGTTCGTGTGTTTCCCCAGTGAGGGAGTTAAGAACAGGAGAGGAGAGCTTAATTTTCTTGGCGTCACTTTTCCACAAAAGAATTTAAAGGCCAGCATAATCCAGTATTTGTCATTGTTTTTTCTTGATTGTAAAATGTTCTTTGCAGAAATTTGGAAAGGGACTAGGAAATAAAAGTCCTCCGATGGCAGCATTGTTACATGATTCGCAGCGCAGTCCAGGGCGACAGGCGTTCTTCAGCCGGGTCGTCATTTTGTGCGCAGAAGTTTCCGCCCTGTTGCTCTTCCCCATCCTCTTCTTTTCTGAAAACGTGGAGCCGGATCTCACACGCCGGAAAACCCAGCCCTTTGAAACGTACCGTGCAGCGTCTTTTCGTGTGTTCTCAGGTTTAGGGACCGTCACCACTGTCCAATGCTGGCACGTTTTCATTGTTCCAAAAAGTGACCCAAGAGTCACTAACAGTCACTGACCTTCCTGTCCTCCAGTTTCTTCCTGGCCCCTGGCAGCCCCCACTCTACCTCCCATCTCGCTGGATTTACCTGTTCCGGACGTTCCATAGAAAGGGAATTCTGTAATGTGTGGCCTCTTCACGTAGCATAATCTTTGCAAGGTGCACTGCATTGTAGTATGTATTTTCTTTCTTTCTTTTTTTTTTTTTTTTAATTTTTTTAAATTTATTTTTTAGAGGGGAAGGAGGGAGAAAGAGAGGGAGAGAAACAGCAATGTATGGTTGCCTCTCACATCGCCCTCATGGGGACCTGGCCCGCAACCAAGGCATGTGCCCTGACTGGGAATCGAACCGGGACCGCTTGGTTCCCAGCCCGCGCTCAATCCACTGAGCTACACCAGCCAGGGCCGTATTTTCTTTCTTTTTATGGCCAGATGATATTCAGTGTATGAATATGTCACATTGTTTTTTCCTTCAGCAGTTCCAGGTATTTTGTGATAAGGCTCCACAGAGCCCAGTGCAGTAACTAATGCACACCTGAAGGGGTAGTGCTTGTGGGAACCGTTCTTATCAATATTAACTCTGGAATCTATCTTTTTCGTCTCCTTCTCTAGCCATTTTTATCTTTTTTAAAAGTAAATTTTAACAAGGGGAAGTGTTAAACTTCCAGCACATAGTCTGCCAGCACTTTCGGGAGCCACTTAATTTTGGATATTTTTCACCTCATTTAGATAAGTTACTTCTTAATCAGTGCCTTTACCCAGAATGGCATTAGAATTGTAATTAGGCTTTTGAACTGTTGTCTTGCCTCTTCCTCTAGTTATTTGTAGCTGTTGAGACAAGTAGTCCCTGCATTTCTGCAAAAGGAGTGTTGGTGAGTTGTTGAAACTGGGGTTAGGGGCTGAGGCCTGGAAGGAGGACGGGGCGGGCAGCCACTGCCTCCTGGCTCCCCGAGACCAGTGGCCTGTGGGGGAGGCCACACAAGGCTGAGCGTTCAGGGTTTGGGGGAAGGCTGTGACTGTGGGGCCCGAGGAAGAGAGAGCAGCGTGGTAGTTGGGGCTGTGGGGCTCCAGGTGGCAGTTGAAAAGAATGAGCTAGATTTGTGTTTACCAACGTGGATTGGCCACCAAGATGACAGATGGGGGCAGAAAGCAAGTTACTTAAAATTGGCCTCGGTTAATTCACCTGCAAAATGGGGATAATAGCCACACTCTGAGGACTAATAACAAAGTATATGTAAAATGTGTAGAACAATTAATATTAGTTTTATAAAAATTAAAAACTCAACAAAATATGTGTCTTCTATGGGTGTATGTGTGAATATATAAGCATATACACACACTTTTTAAAAAACTTGTTAAAATTCACGCAACTATAAAAATTCACCATTTTAAATTGTGCAAGACGGTAGGTCTTAGCATATTGAGGAGGTTGTACGGCCATCACCCCCAATTCTAGAATATTCTCGTCACCTCCCGAAGAATCTCCCTACCTGCTAGCACCCTCTCCCCATTCTCCCTCCCTCCAGCCCTGGCAGCCGCTCACCTACCTTCTCGCTCTGTGGATTTTACTTTTCCGATAAATGGAATCCTCTATATGTGACCTTTCACATCTGACGTGTTTCACTTAGGGTGATGTTTTCGAGGTCTCCCACACTCTAGCGTGTATCAGCACATGTTTTCTTACGGCTGAATAACACTCCATTGTATGTATACACCACAGTTTGCTTACCCAGCTGGGTTGGTGATTGTGGACCGTGTTGCTATGAACACAGGAGTTCGACTATTCCTCCATGTCCCTGCTCTCTGCTCTTCTGCTTCTGGACCGGAATGGGATTATTGGATTGTATGGTAACTCTATTTTTAAGTTTTTTCAGGAACTGCCATATTGTTTTCTATAGAGGCTCCACTATTTTATATTTCTCCCAGGAATGTATGAGGGTTCTCATTTTTTCATATTCTTGCCAACACTTACTATTTTCCTTAAAAAAAAAAATAGCCATTCTAGTGGGTATAAAGTGACATTTCCTTGTAGTTTTGAAATGCATTGCCTCAGTGACTAATGACGTTGAGCATCTTTTCATGTGACATGCATGCTTCTGCAAACTTCTGGAGAGATGCAGCCAGCCGACAGTGGTTTCTTGTAGGGTTGGGTGTAAACAGTTTGGAAGCAGGTGGTCAGAAAAGGCCCTCTGTTTATATTATTTGGGGAGTTTTTACAAATATTTCTGTTAGTAAAACATAAAACAAGTTAATGCTGGTCAATACCTTCATCTGACTGAGTTATATGGAAATACAGTATTTAGCACTGGGAACATGGGAGTTGATAAAAGTCTTTGCCTACCAAAGGATGATTGTGATCTTCCCACAAAGTAAGGGTTGAACTGGTTTTAGTTTGTATCATTATGTTGCAATTTAATTGTATAAAGAAATGAGGCAACTTAGTCCATCATGTGGAGAAGAGTGTGTAGGCTCTGACATCGGGCAGCTGGGGCTTAAGTCGTTTCCCCGTCACTGAACCGTCTGTGCTGTCCAGTCCCAGTCTATGAGATGGGAGGGCACCTCAGGGCAGCGGTGGGTTAGTGAGTTCAAGCAGAGAAGCTGCTTCAGACTGAGCTGCTATGAGACAGCACCCAAATACATCTCCCATAGGCCATTACCGAAAGGCCAGTGTAGCTGGAGAGGAGAGAGTGGCATTAGGTGATGAGCGGGTCACACGGGCCTCCACGCACTTGTTAGGGATCCTGGGCATGCTCCCAAACACACAGGGAAGCCCTTGGAGTTTGTAGTAGGGTGTGAGTCGCTTAGCCCTGCTTTAAAAAATCAGCCTAGTCCAGCACTGCCCAGTACAAAGATAATGCAGGCCACTTACATAATTTAAAATGTTATACTAGCCACATTAAAAAAAAAAGTAAAAGAGAAAACAGGTAAAAACTAGTTTTAATAATATTTTGCTAAACCCAGTATGGCTAAAATGTTACAGTTTTAACTTGTTATCAGTATTTTAAAACTTTTTTTAAATTAAGTCTTCTAAATATGATATGTATTTTACACAAAAGCACATTTCAGGTGCCCGGTAGCCACAGGTAGCCGGCGGCTGTCCCCCCTGAGCCACGCAGGCCCGGCTGTTAGAGAACAGCAACCGGAAGCAGGGATGAGTCTGGGGAGACCACTTAGGCGCGGCTCGGTCTCCTGTGGGCTTAGAAGAGAGCAGCTGTCGGCCCAGAGCGATCTGTAGGAGGTAGCAATATCTAGGTGGTCTCAGTAATGAGCTTCAGGAAACGAAGGTACAATTATTTGGGTTGAATGCAAGATTTCTGACAAATGTACACAGATCACTCACTACACACCCAACAAGCAGCCGAATCACTGTGGTTAATACTCACTAGTCTAGTGGGGGAGTGAAGATCATGAAGAGATTATAAAATGACATTGCTTTCATTTCCAGGATTAGGGGAGTGCGGGTGCTATGGAAACCAGGCACTTTACCCTCTTTTGAGGGTGTTCCTGGAGTGCAGGTGTGGGGAAACATTAAAGATGTTAGGAGAGGCAGGCTGACCGGAACACTGATGACTTCCTACACCATGTGGCAGTGTGGACTATTTCCAGTGGCATTCTGGAGCCACTGAAGAGTAGTAACTTCTAGAAGGAGGAGGAGAGTCATGGGGTGGTGGGCTGGCGGCAAGGATGCCAGCTGGACCCTTGGTTCAGATAGTTCGGAGGTGATGGGACCTGCGCAGCTGCATAAAGAATCAGTAGCCAGCGGGAGGTTTATCTGGAGAGTGGGAATGATTCCACGCCCACAGGGGTCGACTGACACACTGGGCGTTTAGTGGGGGGTGGAGGTGGGGCTGCTGAGGCAGAGGAAGTCCCATCATGTGTGAGACACAGCAACAGGTTTTCAGCTACTTTTATTTTGGTGTTTTGTGTGTGAATAATTAGGCTACTAGGTTGAAGAGGGGTAAGAAGAAACTTACTTTGACAATGGTGATGGTTTCATGGGCATGTAGGTACATAATGCCAAAACTGGTAAAATTTTATGCAGTTTATTGTACTTCAATATCTAATACTTCAGGGGATAAAAAAACGTAGATCATTAGGTACTATTATTAATGCTAGTTATTTTTAAGTTGTATTGAGATATAATGCACATACCACACAATTGCCCCATTTAAAATGTACAATTCTGTGGTTTTAAGTGGCTCATAGATGGGTGCAAGCCCCACCAGGGTCAATTTTAGACCATTTTTCATCCCCTCTTTAGCTATCACCCTTCTACTCTCCCCAGCCCTATGCAGCCGCAAGGGGGGATCCAAAAATACCCATTTATTATCTTCTGGAGGGCAGTCCCCTTGTAACACAGGCTTCCCCCGCTAGGTGGGTGTTCTAGGACCCCATCTGTAACAGTGTACCAACTGGAGTTGTGAGAGGCTGCATTCAGCTCCAGTGAATATTTTTTTTAATTACTTTATTGTTGTTCAATTATGGTTGTCTGCATCCTCTCCCCTCCCCCCACCCCCTCCAAACCCACCTTCCTCCTCTTCTTCTACCCCCCCCACCTTGGTTCTGTCCATGTGTCCTCTATAGTGGTTCCTGAAAACCCTTCTCCCCATAGCCCCCTCCCCGATCCCCTCTGGCTATTGTTAGATTGTTCTTAATTTCAATGTCTCTGGTTATGCTTTTCTTGCTTTTTTCTTTTGTTGATTATATTCCAGTTAAAGGTGAGATCATATGGTATTTATCCCTCACTGCCTGGCTTATTTCACTTAACATAATGCTCTCAGTTCCATCCATGCTGTCTTGAAGGGTATAAGCTCCTTTCTCTCTGCTGTGTAGAATTCCATTGCGTAAATGTACCATAGTTTTTCTTGATCCACTCATTTGCTGATGGGCACTTAGGTTGCTTCCAGCACTTGGCTATTGTGAATTGTGCTGCTATGAACATTGGAGTGCATAGGTTCTTTTGGATTGGTGTTTCAGGGCTCTTAGGATATAATCCCAGCAGTGGAATTGCTGGGTCAAAAGGCAGTTCCATTTTTAGTTTTTTGAGGAAATTCCAACTGTTTTCCACAGTGGCTGCACCAGTCTGCATTCCCAGCAGTGCACTAGGGTTCCCTTTTTTCCACAGCCTCTCCAACACTTATCTGTTGCTTTGTTTATGATGGCCATTCTGACTGGTGTGAGGTGGTATCTCATTGTGGTTTTAATTTGCATCTCTCTGATGGCTAGTGATGCTGAGCATCTTTTCGTATGTCTCTGGGCCCTCTGTATGTCCTCCTTGGAGAAGTGTTTGTTTAAGTCTTTTGCCCATTTTTTAGTTGTTTT
>PVJI01019690.1:0-30514 GCA_004026765.1 Micronycteris hirsuta | reverse complement strand
GAGACATTGAAATTTAGAACAATCTGGCAGTAAGCAGAGGGGAGGGGGAAGGGGATAATGGGGACAAGGGTATTCAGGAACTGCTATAAAGGACACATGGACAAAACCAAGGGGGAGGGTGGAAGCAAGGGAGGGAGGTGGGTTTGCCTAGGGTTGGGGGTGGGGGTAAATGCAGACAACTGTAAGTGAACAACAATAAAATAATTTAAAAAAAAATGAAGTGGATAGTTAGACATTTTCAGAAAAACAAAAACTGAGGGAGTTTGTTACTAGTAGACTTTCCCTACATGAAATGCTAGAGGGAATTCTTTTGGCTGAAATGAAAGGACACTAGACACTAACTCAAAACTTTATAAGGAAATAATGAACAATGACAAAGTTTACTACAGAGGTAAATCTAAAAGCCAATATTATTGTACTTTTTGCATGTAACTCCTTTTGTATTCTACAGTATTTAAAACAAAAACACATAAAATAATTATAAATCTATGTTATTGGACATACAATGTGTAATGATGTAATTGGTGGCATTAATAACATAAAGGAGGGAGCTAGAGCAACATAAGAGTTGAGTGTTTATATGCAACTTAAGTTGGTATCAATTCATTAGATTGCTATAACTTTAGGATGTTATATGTCTTCTCCATGGTAACCACAAAGAAAATAACTATTGAATATACACAAAAGGAAATGAAGGGAAACAAAATTATGTCAGTATGAAAAAATCAACTAGAATTGGCTGGGTGGTTTAGTTGGTTGGAGTGTCATCCCATACACCAACAGGTTGTGGATTCTATTCCCAGTCAGGGCACATACCTAGGTTGTGAATTCAATCCCTGATCAGGGCATGTGCAAGAAGCCATTGATCAATGTCTCTCTCTCTCTCTCCCTCCTTCCCTCCCCCCTCTCTTCTCTCTCTCCTTCTCTCCCTTCTTCTGTCTCTAAAAGTCAATGAACCTATCCTTGGGTGGGGATTAAAAAATCAACTAAACACAAAGGAAGGCTTTGATGGAAGAAATGAGGGACCAAAAACTATAAGGCACGCAGAAAACAAATGGCAGAAGTCCTTCCTTATCAGTAATTACTTTACATTTAAATGGATCAAAGTCTCCAATCAAAAGGCAGAGAGATTGGCAGAATAAATTATCATTGGGTAAAAAAGTAAATCACAAAGGGAAATTAGAATATAATTTGAGACAATTGAAAATGAAGCAAAACTTATGGGATGCAGCAGAAGCAGTGCTAAAAGGGAAATTTATAACTGTATACGCATTCAAAAATAAGAAATACCTCAAATCTACAACCTTACTTTATACCTTAAAGAATTAGAACAAGAACACATTGAACACAAGGCTAATATAATGAAGGAAATAATGATGATTAGAGTGTCACAGAGATGTACAATAGCCTAGGGGATATAGTAAATAATATTGTAATAATTGAGTATGATGTCAGATGGTTACTAGACTTATTGTGGTCATCACTTCCTAAGATAGATAAATGTATAATTACTATGTCATACACTTGAAACTAATATAATATTATGCGTCAGTTATATGAAAAATAAATTATAAAAAGCTGAATGAAAATAAATAAAATAGAGAATATAAAAACAATATAGAAATTAATGAAACCAAAAGTTGGTTCTTTGAAAATATCAACAAAATTGAGAAGCTTTTACTAAGACGAAGACAAAGAGAGAAATGACAAATTGATAAAACCAGAAAAGAGAGCAGGAACATTACTGTCAATTTTACAGGAACAAAAAATGATTATTAGAGAATACTACTAACAATTGTACATGAGCAAATTGGACAACCTTGATGAAATGAAAAAATTCCTAAAAATACAAAACTACCAAAACTTAATTAAGAAGAAAACAAAAGTCTCAACAGACCTTTAATAAGGAGGTTAAATCAGTATCCAAAACCTCCCCAAAAAGAAGTTCTGAAGCAGATAGCCTAACTGATAGATTCTACCAAGCATTTAAAGAATTAACTCCAGTGTTTCTCAAACTCTTTCAAATTTTATAAGGAGAGAACAAATCCTAATTGATTCTATGAGGCCAGAGTTATCCTGATACCAAAATTAGACAAAGACACTGTAAGAATAAGAAATTACAGATATCCATTTGAACATTGATGTAAAAATCTTCAAAAATACTAGCAAACAATTCAGAAAAATATAAAAAACATTATCTACCATAATCAGGAGGGATTTATTTCTGGAATGCAGGATGTAATTAATACCTTATGTTAATAGAATAAAGGGGGAAAACACATAGCATCTCAAACAATAGGGAAAAGCCATTTGACAAAATTCAATGCCTTTTTATGATTAAAAAAAAGTTCTACAAACTGAGAATACAAGAAAAATTCAACATGATAAAGTCCACATATGAAAAACCCAAGGCTATCATCATACTCAATGGTAATAGCCTGGAAACTTTCCCCCTAAGACCAGGAGCAAGACAAGGATGTCTATCTTCACCACTTCTATTCAACATGGTATTAGAAATTCTAGCCAGAGCAGTGAAGTGAGGAAAAAGGCATTCAGATTGGAAAGGAAAAAGTAAACTTATCTATGTTCACATATGACATGATCTTATATAAAAGACTGCAAAGATTACACAAAAACTATTAGATCTAGTAAACAAATTCAGCAGTGTTTTAGGATATAAAATCAACATGCAAAAATCAGCTGTATTTCTACACACGAATAATGAACAATATGAAACAATTCCATTTATAATAGCATCAAAAATAATAAAATACTTATGAATAAATTTAACCAAGGAAGCAAAAGCCTTATACATTGAAAGCTATAAACATTGATGAAGCCCTGGCTGGTGTAGCTCAGTGGATTGAGCGCGGGCTGGGAACCAGAGGGTCCCAGTTCGATTCCCAGTCAGGGCACATGCCTGGGTTGCGGGCCAGGTCCCCAGTGAGGGCCATGTGAGGAGCAACCATACACTGCTGTTTCTCTCCCTCTCTGTCTCCTTCCCTTTCCCTCTTTCTGAAAATAAATAAATAAAATTTAAAAAAAAAACATTGATGAAAACATTAAAGATGACATAAATAAAAAAAAAATCCTGTGTTCATGGACTAGAAGACTTAATATTGTTAAGATGGAAGTACTACCCAAAGTGATCACCAATTTTAATACAATCTCTATCAAAATTCCAATGGCCATTTTTCAGAAATAGAAAAATCCACCCTAAAATTTATGTGGAACCCCTAAACAGCCAGAACAATCCTGAAAAGATGAACAAAGTTGGAGGAACAAACTTGCACTGTTTTATTTTAAAACGTACCACGGAGCTATATGGTAATCAGAATAGTGTGGTATTAACATAAGGACAGACATATAGACCAATGAAATCAAGATTCCTGAAATAAACCCTTGCATAAATGATTAATTGATCTTTCACAAAGATGCCGAGACCATTCAACATGGGAAAGGACAGTCTCTTCAATAATTGGTTTTGGGAAAATGGAATAGGATATCCACATGCAAAAGAATGAAGTTGGTCCCTGACCTTACACCATATTAAAAAAAATAGTGACTCAAAATGGATTAAAGACCTAAAACTATAAAACTCTTAGAAGAAAACATAGGGGAATCTTCATGGCATTGGTTTTGGCAGTGATTTCTTGCATGTGACATCAAAGTTACAGGCAACAAAAGAAAAAGATAAATTGGATGGTATCAAGAGTAAGATTCTGTGCCCTGGCTGAGGTGACTCAGTGGATTGAGTGCCAGCCCACAAACCAAAGCATCATTGGTTGGATTCCCAGTGTACAGCACATGTCTGGGTTGCAGGTTGCAGGCCAGGTCCTCAGTAGGGGGCATGTGAGAGGCAACCGCACACTGATGTTTCTCTCCCTCTCTTTCTCCCTCCCTTCCCTTCTCTAAAAATAAATAAATAAAATCTATTTTTGTTAAAGATTTTGTTCATTAAAAGATACTATCAGGAATATGAAACAATCCACAGACTGGGGAAAATGTTATGATGTTTCTTTTTTTGTTTGTTTTGTTTCATTTAATATATTTTATTGATTATGCTATTACAGTTGTCCCATTTTTCTCTCCCCTTTATTCTCCTCAGCCCTGCATGCCCCCTCCTACCAGCATTCAGCCTTTAAAAGGAATGAAATTCTGATAATGCTACAACATGGATGAACCTCAAAAACATTATGCTAAATAAAAGAAGCCAGATACAAAAGGGTAAATATTGTATAATTCCACTTAAATGAGGTACCTAGAATAGGCAAATTTGTAGAGACAGAAAGCAGAATAGAAGTTTCCAGGAACTGGGGGGATTGGAGAACAGGGAAAACTGCACATCTAATTGTGTAGTGGAGGTCTGAGAATGTAGACATAGACACAGAGTCGAGTGGGCCTGGGCTTAAATTATGTATTGGTTCTGCCATTTACTAGATGTGTAACATGGGTCAAGGTAACTAACTTTTAAAAATCTCAGTTTACTCATTAAAAAAAAACAGGATCATTGTCACACCAAACTCACAGAGCAATTATGAGGGTTAAAGAGATAATGCATATAGAGCAGTTAGCAGAGAGCTTAGTGCCTAATAAACACTTAGTGAATGTTACATATTATTAACCTTTGATTAGTTCTTGGCACATAACTCAATAAATTTCTGTTGAAGGAATTACATGAAACTGCCTATTTGCTATACTCATGAAACTGTTTGAAGCCTTAGTTGGGGGAGGGGGAGGGGGAGGAGGACTTTGGAAGGAATTGGTCCAGAAGAGCTTACTGGAAAGTCAGCAACAGAACAGAACAGAATCCAGAAATATGTTCTGTATATCATTGACAACTGGATAGTATGTATATGACAGGTTATTTGTATATCAGTTTTATTTCCAGGATCAGCTCTCCTCTACCAAGAGAAATCATAATTCTTGCATTTTTTCCTTTTTTTAACTTTTTATTCCCTTCTTTTTTTTAAAAAAATAATGTATTTGTTTTTAGAGAGAGAGGAAAGGAGGAAGGAAGAGGGAAAGAAACATCGATGTGCAAGAGAAACATTCATAAATTATCTCTCCCACACCGCCAACCTGGCCCACAAGCCATGTATGTGCCCTGAGAATCGAAGTGTTGACCTTTCAGTTCGCAGGCTGGCACTCAATCCACTGAGCCACACCAGCCAGGGCCATTCCCTTCTTTCTTAATGAAGGTGCTGGAAATCTGGCAACGAAGGAAAAATTACATATGCATATGACTGTACCTTAATTTTCATCTCTTTCCATGAAACTCTTACCATATTTTAAGAATTTAATAAGTAATTCAAATCAAGCCTGGAATATTAGATTCTCAATTAACATTTTTTAGGTGATTGAATTTATAAGTGAGCTCACTATGCTTCTCTCCTCCACCCATAGGGATGCTCTCTGTGACACTTCTGTAAGAAATTTAATTTAAAATTATGTAGATATTTTTATGTAATTCTCTTTTTAAAGGGTTTCAAAAAAAGTAAAGGGTTTTGGAGCAGCTTTCAGTGTTACTTACTACACAAGATAAAAATAATTAGGGAAGCCCTGGCTGGTGTGGCTCAGTGGATTGAGCATTGGCATGCGAACTAAAGGTCCCCAGTTCGATTCCCAGTCAGGGCACATGCCTGGGTTGTAGGCCAGGTCCCCAGTGGGGGGCGTGTGAGAGGCAATCCCATGTTGATGTTTTTCTCCCTCTTTCTCCCTCTTTCCCTTTCAGTCTAAAAATAAACAAATAGCCCGGCTGGTGTAGCTCAGTGGATTGGGCGCGGGCTGGGAACCAGAGGGTCCCGGTTCGATTCCCAGTCGGGGCACATGCCTGGGTTGCAGGCTAGGTCCCCGGTGGGGGCCATGTGAGAGGCAACCATACATTGCTCTTTCTACCTCCCTTCTCCTCTCTCTGAAAATAAATAAATAAAATCTTTAAAATAAATAAATAAAAAAATAAAAATAAACAAATAAAATCTTTCAAAAAATAATTAAGGAATTGGGAAAGACTGGTTATTTAAGATAAAAGAAATATCAACGTAAGGTTCACAGTTTTGAGAGGTGGATAGCCAAATGGGTTCTGAACATCCTAGTAGCCATTATAAGGAAAGTTAATTACTCAATTCACATTGTCCACATGATCTAAAACACACAATTACTCAACTATCCCAGTTACCAAAAATATAACTTTTGAGTTACTATTAGAAATTATTTTTATGTAATAAATGCCTTCACAAATATTAAACAGTAAATGAAAGCAGAATTTCATTGGTATATTTTGTATTATAACCGTTGATGTAGTAGCCCCACGATGTAAGACCAAAGTGAATGGATTCTAAAAGGGACCAAAACAATATTTTCTAGGTCTAAAACTCTGGTAATTTCGCTTCATTGAATGAAAAAAATATCACTTATCCAGACTAAATGATTATACAATCATTTGTCTTCCCAAAATATTTATTCCTTACAATTAAGTTCAGATAACTGTTTGGCAGTAGAAACTTTGTGACTATAGTTTCTAACAGGCACGCTAATCTTATTTCTATGTCTTTAAGGAGAATACCTTTGACATCATTTTATGAAAGTACTGGAACCTTTCAGGTCACGTGACTGGACGGGGAGCCATTTTAGTACCTCAAGTAGGTAGATCCTGGAATACCCTGAGGGGACAGCTCTGCCATATGTCAGAAAGGGATTCAACACCAAGAACTTCAAAATCAGAAATTATGAGTTCCCAAGATCCCCAAATTCTTGTGGACTCTGAAGTTGAAACTTCTGATGACTCCGACACTCAAACTGTGGGTGACCAAAGCACCCCAACTCCTGCCAGCCATGGCGCCCAAGCAGATGCCAGAACTCCTCCGGGTAACTTAATGGAAGGGATAGGTAAGTGGCTTTACCGTTTTTCCCCCTACAAGTTAAGTATATTCTTCGAGAGAAGTTTATTTTAACTGTGGGATCTCCTTTAGGAGAAGTAAGGCCCTGTTCAAAAGATGTAAAATAATGACTCCGTGGAAGAAAGGGTGTGGCTAATATGTTAGAGTAGCTTGGGTGCTTATTCCAGTTATTTAATAGGTGTGAGGGGTGGCGTATTTGTCAGTAGGTGAGGAGCAACCAAATGTGCCATCACTTTTACCAGTGCACAGCACCGCTTTTTACCAGTGCTGTGCACTGGTAAAAGTCCTGTGGCCACTCGGAAGGTCGACCCTGTGTGAAGAGAATTAGTTCTAAAGCCTCGTTCCGTGAGATACCCGAGGTGCCGCATTCCAGCCCCTCGAGTCTTTCCTCCACCCCCTCTGCCAACTCCACCCTCACTACTGCCCCCGCCCCCGACCCTGGCACGCGGCAACCTGGCCTCGCCTCGAGGCCACCGGCCTGTCAGCTGGTCCAGACGGCCCCGGAGGCGTGGCGAGGCAGGGAGGGACTGTGAGCTCGGCTGCTAGCTACCTGCCGCTGCACAGTCCGCCACCCGCCGCCCGCTATCAGTCTCCATGGCTTGCCACCCAGAAGCCCACTCACGCCCCCTTCGGAGCCAGAGGGGCAGAGAGGCGGGTTCCTCCCGCGCAGCCTTACCGGTCCCTGCGCGAGTCAGCGGAGGAGCTGGTGAGTGGGCCAGGCAGAGGGTCTCGGAGCGGTTCAGCGCACAGTCCTTCCCTTTCTTGGCAGCTTGGACCTCGAGGCTCAATGCTAGGACCTCTTGATTTTTCAGGGAAATCCGTTCAAAGTCTAGAAGCTGGACTCTTCCCTTGGAGGCTTAGTGCCCCAGGGATAAGGATGGAGGGGTCATTGCCTCCACACTGCAGCCAGCGACTATGAACATGAGAAAACGCCGATTTTTGGCTGATGCTGACTTGAGCTGCCTAGAGCATGTTGTCAGTTGCCTTTCACCTCGCTATAATTCTAATTCCAAATCTGATTCTACAGACGCGAGGTGGAGCTGGGAAGTAAATGGTGGAGAGAGGTCCCGTTAATGTAATTATGTATCAAAGAGTGCTTGCTAGAAAAAAAGTGGATGTCTTTTCTTAAATACTATACACCCAGTTCATTGGATAAATGAAGGTAACACACTTTGAAAAATATTACAAATTTCAACCAGGGTTGTCAATCTTCTCTGAAAGTTTTCGTTTTTACATTCTTTCTTTCATAAAACAGGAGTTGAGAGAAACGCATTGAAATGAACAAAATGTCCTAGTCTTAATTCTGCTGAGAAATCTAAATGTTACTACTGATTTGATAAAATCTTGCTTAGCAGCTAGTTCTTCAAGTATCTGTATTTCTGCTCCCAATCTTAAGTGTTTGTTACTTTTTGTGCCGTTATGAAATCTTCCCAGCCCCAAGACTTTGAAATTTAATTTGCTTATTTTAATTAACTTCCCCCCTTATGTTTACAGTGTGTGTATGTAACTGTATGAAGCAGGAAGAAAAAAAAATGATTGTCACAAATAATCAGTACCTCTCTATCTTTTTTTCTCTCTCATCCTGGCTGCCTGCCTTTCCACTGCTGGCCTCTCTTATGCTTTCTATGCCTTTCTGGTAGTTTCCGAAGTCATACTAAAGGACTGAAATTGTAACTGGTGAGTGGTTTCACCATAACAGGGTCTCAGACTAACTTGTACATGTTTTTAAAGAAAGGTTCCAGTGCTTTTAGGTGATAGTCAAGTTCAAAACTCAGAGCCCAGTTACTGACTTACAGAATAGTAGGAGCTATACATTAATTTAATGTGAGGTATATCCATAACATTTTATAACTTGGTTTATAGTATAATGTCATTAGAACCTAAGAAAACTTTGTCAAGTTTAATATGTCTACATTGCTTTCTTTCTACTTTTGAGAAAAAGTTCCTCAGAAGTGTGAGCCCAAAAACCCAAAATGTAAGTCACTTCACGTATACCCCAAATAAATGGAAAATATGATGAAACATAAAGATTAACTTGGAGAGGATTATTCACTTTACAGAAGATTCCTTTTTTAATATATAAAGGGATCCATTTTAGGATTTCCTTAAAAGTTTGTAGGAGTATTTAAAACAAGTGGTGGTTGTGCGGCTTGTACAAAATAATAAACCTAACATGTGCAATGTAGTTCTTACATATCAAATGCACGCAATAAATGTTAGCAATCAATAAATTGGAGTTCACATTCTTTCATATCACCCTTCATGAATGTGTCTATTCCATGAAGTTAGGTATACCCCTATACATAGCCTATTCATAAGAACTGGACTTTTCTGAAAGTAGCTCTGAACTATTTATGCTGGCTCTAGAGTAATAAAACACTGCCTGCTTTCCCATGATCTTATTTAATTCCTACCAATCCATTTGGGTGAATGAAATATTGAAAATTCCGTTCTCGTTTTCTTTAATCATCATAAAACATTTCTGCCAGTTGGTTTGGGTTTGATATTGGACTTTGCTTGGCATTATTCATGCAGAGGCATGTAGTTTATTTCAGTTTCCCCCATGATGTTGGTGAAATTTTAGTGCTTTACTTAAGAGTCTAAGAATATCATTAAAAACACTAAATCATGCTTCATAACAGCTTTTACTTTGTTATCATGCTATTTGCATTAATTTTTGAAAATCTTCACATATTGTAGGAGAGATAAAGTCACTTTTAGAAATTGTAAAGTTATTTCGAATAAGGTATTTCAGAACTGCACACACACACCATTCCAGTGAAGACTGTGGACAAAAATCGTGTATAATTTAACCAGTACTACCAGAAGCGATCAGCAGGGGGAGCAAGAGGAGTTTTTGGTGACTTTCTGTTGGTTTTGTTTTTATTTTCATGAACTCAAAAACAAGAGATGAGTAAAAGCCAGCATGAACCTCCTTACGAAATTGAGAACCAGTTTATATTGCGCCTGCCTCCGGTAAGAAACCTTTGTATCTCAGAGAAAATATCTTCAATGCATAAATATTAGCTCTGCTTGGAATCTGTAGCATTTCTATTTAAGGTAGGCTATAAAAACTGAGAACATTTGTTTCCCAGGAATCATGTTCTATTAAGCAGCCCTAACCTAGTGTGTACTCTTTTAGAAGCATTTCTTTTATCTTATACATGCCACCTATCGTGTGGGTTGATTTCCTGGCAAACAGCTGTAACAATGATGGATTTGGTCACTTATCACAGATGCTAACAGACTGTTCTTTGGACAGCCAAGTTAAGATTCTTCTAAAATCTAAAATCCATTGTCACCTCAGAAGGACCAGCACAGTGTCTGGCAAATTCATCACCACGCAAAGCTGTTGAAGCTCCTCTTCACATTGTGTTAGGTTCTCCCCCCACCCATTGAGAACTGTATTCAAGCAGTATTTACTCTAAAAAACCTATATTAAGGATGGGTTTCAGAAAGCTATTTCCCAAATAGGGTTAATTAATGTACTCAGTAAACTGCAGCTAAGCTTTTCCTTAGTAACTACAACTGAAGGGTAGCAGTGAGAGGCAGGAATATAGAGCTGGGAGAAGGCATTAAAAGTAGCTACTAAAAGACAACGAGATTAGAGTCAGCCTCATCCTAACTTGACTTGCACAATGCATGGAATCTCATGGTACATGGCATCATTCTTAATGGTTAGGAGGTTTGATGTTTTATTTCAGGAGGACTGTGACATACCTGTTCTTTTATCTGCCAAGTAGTCAATTCATCTTTCTGATTTGTCAGTTTACCTCCTTTTTAGGAACATGCTGCTACTGTCAGGGAAATGATACACTCTGGAAGTGTCGCCATGAAGGATAAACTAAAAATTGACTTATCTTGTAAGTAGTTAATATTCATTCACCATACACTGACCAGTAATTTATTAAGGGATTTCTTCGTGCCAGGTGCTCTACTCCATACTAAGGATGTGACAAAGACTACAATGTGGTCTCTGTCTTGATGGACTCTAAGAGAGGCTTAAGTCACTCCTATCTCTTCTTTTAAGAGGAAAGAAAGTAGATATTATGCAACTTGAGGTAATTATCTGTGTGTGTAAGGAAGAACTTGGGGGTCAACTGTGGGCTTTGCATACTGCTGATTGTCTCCTACACATAAAGCTTTGTGATTTCTGACTATGACAAGTGAAAGTGCTGTTCTTTGTTTACAAAGGTGACATGCCTAGCGATGCCTAGCAAAGCCTTTCTCTCTTTTCAATAATGTTTATTAGGTCTTCTAAAACAGAGAAGTAGAACCTATGCCAACTGCAAATTTGTGTATATGTGCATTTAAACTGTGGTTGTCACTTTAATTTCAATTCTAGCTGAACCAACCACTGCACATTGAAAGCTGCAGAGGGTTTTTTTATTATAGAATGTCCTTTTGTCCAGATAATTTTACATGACAATGCATGTATTTATTCCATAAAATGTTTTGCTAAAAGTAAATATAGAGAAGTACATAAAGAAAGAAATAGCCCTAGCTGGTGTGGCTCAGTGGTTGAATGCTGGCCTGCAAATGAAGGGGTTGCCAGTTCAATTCCCAGTCTAGGGTACGTGCCTGGCTTGCAGGCCAGGTTCCTGGTGGGGGTCATGCAAAAGGTAGCCACACATTGATGTTTCTCTCCCTCTCTTTCTCCCTCCATTCCCCTCTGTCTAAAAATAAATAAATGAATAATCTTTAAAGAATAAATAAAGGCCCTGGCTGGTGTAGCTCAGTGGATTGAGCACGGGCCTGGGAACCAAAGGGTTGCTGGTTCGATTCCCAGTCAGGGCACATGCCTGGGTCGCAGGCCAGGTCCCTATTTGGGGACGTGTGAGAGGCAACCACACATTGATGTTTCTCTTTCTCTCTCCCTTCCCTTCTGTCTAAAAATAAATAAATAAAAATATTTTAAAAAATAATAAATAAAGAAGGAAATAAAAAATGGTCCATAAGCCCAACACTCTAGAAATCCTATTGATATTTTTTAAAGGACAACACCGGTTTTTGGCTAGAAAATTCAAATAAGACAGAAAAGTTCAAAAGGAGGTGAAGCTCTCCATCACAGTGCCCCCAAATCAATGCCAAAGATAACTAATATTAACCCTTTCTCCTTGTGATTCATTACAGACAAAACTTTTATGCATAATCCCTACATTTAAATAATCTTTTTTTTTAAGTTAATTTACACAAAAAGGATTATGACATACATGGTTCTGCATCTTTTTTTTTCACTTACTGTTAGAAGGTTAATTACACTTAAATCCTCAAAAGATATCCATGTCTGAGACATCTGGGCAGGAATGAGAGTTGTCAGTATGTGATGTGTGTGTGTATGTATATATACACACACCTATACATATTTCTTCCAGTATGTGGCAATTGTGTAGAATTCTATCTTTTCGAAGCTAACTAGAGATTATAACTTGAGACTTAATTAGTACCGTTTCTAGGATAACCCTTCCCTCACCTGACTCTTTGAAAACACCCACACATAATGACATGGTTTCTTATGCTGTCAAAAGGAATGGGTTTGAATAAATGGAGTTGGCCTTTCAGGATGAGAATGAAACATTTACTACTTTATGTACATTTAGTTCACGACCATTATGAAGAAAATTCACTACTTTTAATCAAGTGACATAAACTGAGAGAAAAAAAGCACTCAGTATACTCCACCTTCTTTTCTCTGGAGAGTTACTAATTTCATGCACAATTCTAGCATTATGAGAAATAGTAAATTTCACTGAAAGACTAGTCTGTCCTCCACGAGTCTTCATTATTCAAACCCTAGGAGGTTTAAGACTACATTGGGACGATGTCAACTTTAATCTTTCCTATGTCTCTTCAGCTGATGGACGTCATGCAACTGTTGAAGTGAAAGACGTCTCACTAACTGCTAAGATGGTTGACTTGCCTAGCACCATTGGAAGCCTGAAAACTCTCGACAACAAAATCTTTTATAAAACTGCAGATATTTCCCAGGTATGGACAGTTTTCTTAATCTTCTAGCTCTCACATCCTTCCAGAAATCCCCTTCTCCCTGCTTTTCTCTTTCTTTCAGTGCTCCTTTCCACTTGGTGAATAGCTGTTTATCATTTCCAGTTTTTAGCTCAATTGCACAGGAATACAATGACATGTTCTAGTCTGGCATTTGATCCAGGACTTTTCACTATTTTATTTTATCCATACAGCTTTTAAAGCCTCTTGTTTGCCATTTATAGTGACTCATTATTTGAAAAATAAGAGCATCTGAGATTTTCATCTGACCTATCTGCTATGTGCTTTTAACTGTGGAGATTTACACTGGTTCTTATTCATTATCTCTACTCTTGATTTGTGTTTCTTTTCTAAGGCAAAATGCTAGGATATATCTGTTTTCAACATATTTCTTCTTCAGCAGTAAACACTCAAGCTAAAAAAATCCTACTCAGAGTCCATATGCAGTGCTGCCAAGACACAGAGAAAATGGATATGAATGTATGTAATACTTGGTTTTCTGGAAATGCCAAATAACATTGTTGTTGCTTCTGTGCTTCAGGGCATCTGGTGGTAAGAATGATCATGATTCATTACTAACTCAAGATTTGTGGCCATAGTCAACTTCTTTGTCTTTATTAAATGTAGATGCTTGTGTGCACTGGTGATGGTAATCTCCACTCTTCTCCTGAAGAACCAGTTACCTCTACTGATCTTAAAGGAATCAAGAAAAATGAAAAAACAAGACAGAAGAAATATGCCTGGAAGCATGGCAGTAAGTCACCAGCCCTTTCTCTTATTCTGGTTGACTACATTTATCTGCTGAATCCAAATTACTTGTGAGCCAGAGACCCATTTACCACACTTAGGTGTTTGGTTCATTAGGCATCTAGATATTCTTAAAGGAATGAGTCATGTTCTGAGCCAGTAGTTTATAACATGAACTTTCTCCTTACCAAATTCAAATAGATATGTGACTGCCATCAGTATTATATATGTTTCACCATATTACATTTATTTTAGTAACTCCACCACTTAAGAATGTCAGAAAGAAAAGGTTCCGCAAAACAACAAAAAAGGTTAGTTGCATGCTATTTATGTGTCTACTGGGTGGATTGGAAAAGTATTGTGAGTAGGGAAAAAGGAGACAGTTGGGGACTAATCTGTTCATTCATTTGTATGTTCAGTAAACATTTACTGAGTGTGAGCTAAATGTGTGCTAACAATTGGGAATATATAGTAAATGAAAACCACCCTGATCCTTGAGATTATGGACTAGCTCTTTAGGGACCTGTTTGTGTCTTGAATCTGAAACTTCTGCTAGTGTTTTTAGTTTTCAATTGCAAGATTTGGTTTTAAAGTGAATCCATCCGGAACCTGAGAACTGGGAATTGTGGTTATATTTCTAATTTTACCTCAGACTTTTAGAACCTTGGGAAAGCTACAGGAATACTGTGGTTTGGCTTTAGTTTTTAATAAAAAATTTTATTTTGAAATAATTGTAGAGTCACATGCAGTTGTAAGAAATAGAAGGGATATACCATGTATCCTTTACCCAGTTTTCCCCATTATATCTTTTTGCAAAATTATAGTACAATATCACAAAGAGGAAATTGACATTATTAAAATTCACCTACCTTATTCAGATTTCTTCAGTTTTATTGTATTCCTTTGTGAGTATGTTTAGTTTTATGCAGTTTTATACTGTGTGTATGTTCAGGTATCTACATACGTAATCAAGATACTAAACAGTTCTGTCACCAAAAGGATCCCTCATCTTGCCCTTTTATAGCCATACACCTCCCAACTACCCTATAACCCCAGTCACTCTCTAACCTTTGGCAATCACTAACATGTTCTCTATCTCTATAATTTTGTCATTTTGAGAATGTCATATAAATGGGAACCTATCCTTAATAATTGTTCAAGTTTTTGCATGTATGAATAGTTCGTTCCTTTTTATTACTAATTGCATGGTATAAATGTACCACAGCTTGTTTAACTGTTCATCCATTGAAAGATATCTGGGTTGTTTCTAGTTTTTTACTATTATAAATAAAACTGTGAGCAGATTTTGGGGTGAATATAAGTGTTCATTTCTTTAGGATAAATGACCAAAAGTGTGATTGCTGGTTCATATGGTAGTTGCATGTTTAATTTTATATGAAGCCGCTAGACTGTTTTCCAGAGTGACTGAGCCATATTACATTCCCACCAACAATGTACGTGTGATTTAACTTCTCTATCTTCACCAGTATTAGGTATTGTCACTATTTTTTATTTTAGCCATTCTGATAGATGCATAGTGATCTCACTGTGGTATTAACCTGCATTTCCCTGATGGCTAATAATGTTGAACATATCCTCATATGTTTTTGAGCATATTTGCCATCTGTACATTTACTTCGGTGACATGTCAATTATGCCTTTTGCTGCAGTTTCTAAATGGATTCTTTTTTAAATTGTTGAGTTTTTAGAGTTCTTTTTATGTTCTAAATATTATTTTTTTGTCAGATACCTGGTTTGCAAATATTTTCTCCCAGTCTGTAGCTGGTCTTTTCATCTTTTCACATGTGTCTTTCAAAGAACAAAAGTTTTTTGTTTGATGAAATCCAATTTATTGATTTTTCTTGCTACGGATTTTTCTTTTTGTGTTAAGTCAAAGAATTCTTTGCCCAGCCCAGATCCTGAAGATTTTCTCCTATATCTTTTTTTCTAAAACTTGTGAATTTTACATTTAAGTGCGCAATCCATTTTTGAGTTAATTCTTATAAAATGTGCAACATTTAGTTCAAGGTCTTTTTGTTTTGTTTTGTTTTGTTTTTTGCTTTTACATGTTGAGTTGCTCCAGCATCATTTGTTTAAAAAGCTGTCCTTCCTGCATTGCATTTCTTTTGTACCTTTGTCAAAAATTGGTTGGGTGTATTTGTGTAAGTCTCTTTCTGGGTTCCCTGTTCTGTTCCATTAATCTGTATGCTGATCCCCCCACTGATACCGCAATGTAGCTATATAATGTCACAAAATCAAGAAGACTGTTACCAACTCATAGATGGAGAGAAGATGACAGCTAGTGGGGGTAGTTAGGAGATGGAGGGATTGAACATAAAAGAAAAAGGACTCATGGACATGGACAACAGTGTGGTGATTGCTGGGGGGAGGGGGTATAAGGGGACTAAATGGTAATGGAAAAATACAATAAAGATTAAACTTAAAAAAAGAAGGCTGTTACCACTTTATTTTCCTTTGTAAATATTGCTTTAACCTTTCTAGAGCCTCTACCTTTCTATATAAATTTGAGAATAAGTTTGTCTATGTCTATAGAAAAGCCTTGTTTGAATTTTGGTAGGAATTGTATCAAACTTATAGATTAATTTGGAGATAATTGACATCTTTACTAATCTTTCAGTCTATAAATATGGTTGCCTTAGCTTTTATATCAGTCAAAAGCACTCATTGAATGCCTACTAAGTATAAACTTAAGAATAGTTTTAGGACTCTTTATGCTTTAGTGAAGTATGACAATTGTACTATAACTTCATTGTTTATTGTGTTTTATTTTACAGCGGGATGATTTCAGACAAGTTGAGGAGGTCAACTTTACTGAGGTAGAGTAGTCATAATATAACTTTATTGTTTTCCCTTAGTATGTTTTATTTCATAGCTCATTAATTTCAAACAAAACAAAGAAATCATAGAGGTTACTTTCAAGCCTTTCTTCTCATCTCTAACCCCCACTCTCATACACACACACTGAATTTGATTCATTGAAAAATGAATTCATTGTTTAATGTCTGATAACTCCTAGAGGAAATGATACAATTTGACAATTTGGCCAGTGACCCTGTGTATTCTAATTTGCTTTTTTCCCTCTGATATTTATTTAAAAAGCCATTTCTTAGAAGCCAGGATTCACTTTTACCAGCAATTGCTTATTCCCTCTCAAAGTTTTAATTTCTATTTATGGCATGATGAATCAGTTGCTGTGGAGATAATTGTCTAAAGCTGGATATAAAGATAGAACGCATAGCTAGGATCCTTTTTTAAAATAGGAAAACCTCTAGTAATAAAGATGTGAGGAAGTGGAATCTGGGAATTTGGATCTTTAAATCAAATTAATTCTAAATAACACATAAGGAATTACAGTTATTTGCCAATGTGGGTCGTGGTAAATAATAACTGAGGCTTAAAGGTTGCACCCCTGAAAGAAGTCTTTTACATAGAGTTGCAGACTGAAAAGATTAAATGTCTCAGGTAATTTGGGGAAAAAACAAGCTTACCATACAAAACTCTAGCTCCTGGTCAAGATTCCTTCATAAGTAGTATTACTTAAAGTACAAATTTGGATGGATATCTTAGAGAGGGCTAATTATTCAAATTTATTTGTGTGTAGGAAAAGGGCATTCATGGGAAACACGGAGTATTAAATGACCTTACTGGTATTCCTCCTGCCCCTACTCTGGTCCAGTACACTGACTCTCCTGATGTGGAAAAGGAAGTGAAAAGACTGCTGTGTTCTGATGCTGAAGCTGTCAGTGTCCGTATCCTTTTATACTAAATATGTTCTGTGTAGTCTGTTCCATCCCATATGCACTTGCTGACAAGCCCTCACTTCTGGTATTTGTGTGCTGACTTTGATGTATAGAACATATCATTTTTGGAAATGTTATTTTCTACCTAGGAACAGTAAATTCATGTAATAAATATCTATTTACTTGTTTAATTCAATATAAGGCACATCTCCATACTAGGAATCTAGATAGAGAGGCCTGAAGTTGGATTAATATAAATAGCACTTTCAGTAGAGAGCCTCTTCCCTTTCAACAGTGTCTTCTCCTTTCTTTCTGTCTTTTTCCTTGACTGCCCCTTCTTTCAGAATGGGAAGTCATTGCTGAAGGTGAAACCAAGGAACTAGAAAGTAAAGCCTCCACTCCAAGCTTTGAGATATCCCCAGGAACAAGTGGCTATAAACAAGATCATAGCTCATCAGGTACATTAATAAAGGCAAAAAACAGGAGGTTCAGAGAGGGTAGATGTTGACCCTGAGTAAGATCCTTCTCCATATTCTTACAGGCTAATTACAAGAAAAGAATGGCTTTGCCATTCTTTCCTCTTATCATTCCCTCAGTACTTTGTAGGTTTTAGATTGGGGTTCTAATCTCCCATCAGTCCCTCATATTCTAAATTCCTGTGGGCCCTTAGGTTATCTAACTATCTTGATCATTGACTACATGAATGAATGTTACAGTGTTTTGTATTCCCTGTTCTTGTTTTTTGAAGGGAATAGTCTTCCTACATGAAAAATTGCTTATAAAATTCATTGGTTGCCCAGTAAATTTCAGGGGAAGGAGTATAATTGCAGCTGGAGTGGGAGTCATTTGAAAAGCTTCAGGTAGTTTCACCTTCTTCCTGCTTAAAACCAATAGAATATCATATGCTTCGGGAGATGCTCAGTGATTCTAGCAGTAGCAGTGATGATGATAAGGACAAGGACGAAACTGATGAGGAGGAGGAGGAGGAATTTTACTATGATGATGAGAATGAAGAAGATGAACAGTATTATGAAGAGAATTTGCAAAGGGAGCTACAGGCCAAGTTAATTGAATTTGACCAGTGTGAGGCAAAGGAAGGAGCCAGTTCAATAGGTAAGTTAGAATAAAAAATAGTGGGGTGGGACAGAGTGGATGGTAATGTTAAAGACTGATTCTAAACAAACATTAGATGCAAGGCTAAGTTTGAAAAATTATTGCTCAGATATGTAATGGGCTTTCAGGTCATTTGGATTTCAGTTCACTAGTTTAAGCTGTGTTTAGAAACATAAAGTTTCTGTCTATCTCTGTTAGTCATGGAAATTCAGAAGCATATTCATTATATGGAGAAAAAGCTCCAAGAGATTCAGTGCAGAGCACAAAGACAGAAAGATCTCATCAAGAAAGTGGAAAACCTGACACTCAAGGTAAATTCTTGTTGCTTGGTATAAGATCTTGGTATTTAATTTTAAAAATCCCATCTGTGTTTCCACTCATGTCCCCTCTGAACAGCATTCTGTTCACTCATGAACCTAAACAAAATCTTTGAAAATCCCTAATTATAGATAGCCCCATTTACTTTTATCTGAGTGATTTTGATAATCTCATATCAGCATTTTTCAGGAAGGAGCCAGGAGACTTGAGATAATAATTGCCAGTATTGAGTATTTCCTATGTGAAAGGCACATAAAGAGCTTAGCATTTTACATGAATCATCTCATTCCATCCTCACATCTCTGAAATATAGGTACTGTCACTATTCCCATTTTATAGATAAGTAATCTAAATTCAAAGATGTTAAGTAACACACCAAGGACCACATAAAGTGGTAGGACATAGACTAAACCCTGTTTGTACCAAAATGTATGCAGTGAAAGAGAATTAACTAAATTTGTTTTTAAATTTTATGATGCATCCTTGAACAAGAATAAATATATGGATTTATTTTTATTAATACAAATTTTAACAAAAGGAAAATGTGTGTTTACACCATGTTTGTTTTCCTTTCTATAGTGAGGGAAATTCAGAAGCATCTGGAGAATTCCTTGCCACATTTCATTTCCTGTAAAGCTGTACTCATCAAAAGAGAGCAAAATGACATGGAATTGTACTTATTTAAAGTGTTATCCTTTAGAAAAACTAAGTGAGATAATAGATGTGGACACACTTTGAAAGATACAGATATATGGTATATTATGATTGTCACAGCATGCAATACTAGTTAAGAAGAGTGGTATTCTGCCCAAGTGCAGGAAAATGAAGGAGTGAACACCAAGTTCCAAGCCACCTTTTTAAATAGTTCACTACAGTCAAAGGATTTGTGCTAAACTAGAACAATGTAACACTAAGGCATTCCAACCATTTATTTTAGGACAAGATAAAATGTGTAGACTATATGAAGTCAAATCGATGGTCTTGTAGTTAGGGGATGCAGTTTTTATATTCTAAAGCCTTTAAAAAAGAGTTGCTCTTTTGTTATGAATGACAGTTTTCTTACTTATCAAATTATTTGCCACACTCTTTGTCTCGGTTCTTTTTTTTTTGAGACTCAGCATGTATCATTTATACAATTTTTTTTTCCAGAATCATTTACACTCTGTGCTGGACCAGCTTAAGTTACAGGAAAAACAAAAAAATGAGCAGGTAAGAAATGTGTTTTCAAATCAAGCAGAAAACATTTGATACAAAGAATATTCCACCCTTAATATCATTGCTGGTTGTTCTTTATAGGAATATTAGTGGTCAAATAATCTAAATGAGAGTAGCAGGTTGGAACAAGACCTTTATGAAAATTCACTCATTTAACAGATATTGAATGTCTAGTAAGTGAAAAGCCCCGGATGTACACAGTGTTGTTTTTTTTTATGTTATTTTTCAATTACAGTTTACATTCAATATTATTTTGTATTAGTTTCAGGAGTACATCATAGTGGTTAGACAATCATATACTTCACAGAGTGTTCCCCCTGATAAATCTAATACCCATCTGGCACCGTACATAGTTATTAGAACATTTTGACTATATTCCCTTTGCTGTACTTTACATTCTCTTCACTGTTTTGTAACTACCAAATTCGTATTTCTTAATCCCTTCGCTTGAATAAGACAGATACAATTCTTGTCCTAATGAAGCTAAGAGTCTAGCAGGGAAGATTTGACAATAAACAAATTATACAAATTTAAAGGTACAAATCATGAAGAAGTGCTGTGAAAGAGAAAAAATCATTGGTGTTATTTGAATAAAGAGAATGCTGACTTAAATTGTGTGTGTGTGTGTTGGGGGGTCATGATCAGCCTTTCTGAGGAAGTCATATTTAGGCTGAGACATGGAGGATAAATACAGGCTAAGAAGGGATGGGAAACTCTTGGGTGGGGCATATTTCAGATTCCACATTGGGAAGGAACTTGGCCACCTTGAACACCTCTGGAGTATTTAAAGGAAGGAAAAGAGTGGCAACAAAAGGTTGGAGAAGTAGGCAAAGACCATATTGTATGGTCTCTTGCAGGTCATGTTAAGGAGGATGGGTTTTAGTGTTAAGTGCAATTGGAAGTCCTTGAAGAGTTTTAAGCAGGAGACTAACATTTAATTTAAACTTTTAAATGATCACTCTGGCCCTGGTTGATGTAGATCAGTGGATTTAGTGCAGGTCTGAAAACCAAAGGGTCACCGGTTCGATTCCCAGTCTAGGGCACATGCCTGGGTTGCAGGCCAGGTCCCCAGTAGGGGGCACGTGAGAGGCAACCACACATTGATGTTTCTCTCCCTCTCTTTCTCCTTCCCCTTCCCTCTCTCTAAAAATAAATAAATAAAATCTTTTAAAACATAAATAAAATATCACTCTAATTCTTATATGGAGAATGTATTGCAGGAAGGCAGGACTGGAAGAGGGAGTCCAGTTAAGAGGCTATGTGGTAGTTTAATAAGAGATGATGGTAATTTGGACTAAGATGGTGACAAATGGAGATGGAAAGGATATATCATTTTAACTGAAATATAAATGTTTTATAACAGCTTTATTGAGATATAATTCACCTACCTTACAATTCACCCATTTAAATTGTACAATTCAACAGCTTTTAATACATTCACAGAATTGTGCAGCCATCACCACAATCAATTTTAGAACACTTTCATTATCCTCCCAAAACACTTGTACTCATTACCATTCAGTTCCCATTTCTTCTGAGTCACTCCTACTTTCCACCCCTAGGCAACCACTAATCTACTTTCTACTAGTCTACTTTGCCTATTCTGGCTGCTTCATATAAGAGGAAACATACGTAGTCTTTTGTGTCTTACTTCTTTCACTTAGTATAATGTTTTCATGGTTAATCCATGTTGTGGCATGTATCAGTACTTTATTTCATTTTATGACTGAATAATATTCCATTGTATGGATATACCATTTTGTATAGCCATTTACCCATCAATGGATTTTGGGTTGTTTCCACATTTTGGTTACCATGAATAATGCTTCTACAAACATTCATATATGAGTGAATGCATTTTAAAGATAGAATTTGTGGGACCTGGGTCAGTTACTGGGTGTTGAAGGAGAAGGAAGTGTTAAGGTTGTGTGCCAGATATCTAACTCAAGTGACTGTATTATTTAACATCACAAGAAAGTGATCAGAGTGAAAAAGGAGGGCAGTGTGTGATAAGTGAGGGTCAAATAGCTGTATAGAAAATGTATGCCGACTCCATCCCTATAATATTGAGCTTAACAGTTTTGTAAAAATGTATTTCATTGATCATGCTATTACAGTTGGCCCATTTTTTTTTTCTTCCCTTTATTCCCCTCCATCCTGCATCTCCCCTCCCACCAGCAATCTCCCTTAGTTCATGTCCATGGGTCATACATGTAAGTAATTTGGCTTCTCCATTTCCTATACTACTCTTAACCTCCCCCTGTCTAATGAGTACCTACCAATTACGCTTTTTATTCCCTGTACTTTTTCCCCCATTCTCACCCCTCTCCCTCCCCGCTGATACCCTCCATGTGATCTCCATTTCTGTGATTCTGTTGCTGTTCTACTTGTTTGCTTAGTTCATTTTTGCTTTTGTTTTTTATAGGTTCAGTTGTTGATAGTCGAGAGTTTGTTGTATTTTACTGTTCATGTTTTTTATCATCTTTTTCTTAGATAAGTCCCTTTAACATTTCTCATAATACAGGTTTGGTGATGATGAACTTCTTTAATTTGACCTTATCTGGGAAGCACTTTATCTGCCCCCTCCATTCTAAATGATAGCTTTGCTGGATAGAGTAATCTTGGATGTAGGTCTTTGTCTTTTATGACTTTGAATACTTCTTTACAACCCTTTCTTGCCTGCAAGATTTCTTTTGAGAAATCAGCTGATAATATTATGAGAACTCTTTTGTAGATAACTATCTCCTTTTCTCTTGCTGCTTTGAAGATTCTCTCCTTATCTTTAACCTTGGCTAATGTAATTATGATGTGCCTTTGTTTGTGATTCTTTGGGTCCAACTTCTTTGGGACTCTCTGAGCTTCCTGGACTTCCTGGAAGTCTATTTCCTTTGCCAGATTAGGGAAGTTCTCCTTCGTTATGTTTTCAAATAAGTTTTCAATTTCTTGCTCTTCCTCTTCTCCTTCTGACACCCTTATGATTCGTATGTTGGAACATTTAAAGTTTTCCCAGAGGTTCCTAAGCCTCTCCTCATTTTTTTTTTGAATTCTTATTTTTTCATTCTGTTATGGTTGAATGTTTATTTCTTCCTTCTGGTCCAAATCATTGACTGAGTCTCAGTTTCCTTCCCTTCACTATTGGTTCCCTGTATATTTTCCTTAATTTCACATTTCATAACCTTCACTTATTCCTCTATTTTGTGACCATACTCAACCAATTCTGTAAGCATTCTGATTACCAGTGTTTAAAACTGCATCTGACAGTTTGGCTATCTCTTCATCACTTAGTTATATTTTTTTCTGGAGCTTTGATCTGTTCTTTCATTTGGACCATGTTTTTTTTTTTATCTCAGTGCCTGTTCTGTAGTAAGGGATGGAGCCTTAGGTATTCATCAGAGTGGGGCAACCCACGATGATTCATTGTGGTGCTATATGTGGGGGAGGGGTCTGAAAGGGAACAGTACCACTTGCTTGGCTCTCGGCCAGCTTTCAGTCACTTCCCCCACTACCCACAAGCAAATTGGGCCCTTCTGGTGGTGATTCTTGGCTGGGTGGGTTTGTGTATGTTCTAGGATCCAGTGGGTCTCTCCAGTGAAGTCTCCTGTGAGGCTCGGAGTTTCTCCCACTGCCACAACCCCCACAGATTTTTACAGCCAGAGGTTCTGAGGCTTTCTTTTTTCATGCTGGAACCCTGGGTTGCACAGTCTGTCTCGTTCCCCGGTTGTTCCCCCTGGTTCATCCACACACAAATATGGGACCACACTGTCCTCTAGCTGCCATTTTGCGGTGTGTCCTCTCTACCCTGGCTGCCCATCTCTGCCCCTCCTATTGGTCCAAATGAATGTTTCTTCTTTAACTTCTTGGTTGTTGGACTTCCATACAGTTCGATTTTCTGGCAGTTTTCGTTATATTTTTGTTTTTAAATTTGTTAATGTCCTTCTTTTGTGCAAGGAGGCAAAGTGTATCTACCTATGACTCCATCTTGGCTTGAAGTCTGAGGGTAACAATTTTAAAGAGACTGGAGGTCATACTATGAGGATGAATTAGCATTGGGCTCTTAAGGTAGAGACAATGCTGTCTTCCATTCCCATCCAACAAGGCCAGGGGAATTCTTATGTTCTGTATCTTCCTCTCCCTTCAGTAAATCACTAATCCACTCCTTATAAACAACCATATAAGTGGTTAATGCCAAGATTGCTTCAGCATCCATTAAGTTTTCATCAATGTGAGTAGTTAGTATTGGGGAGTGCTACTGATATTTTCAACAAGGAAAGATAGCTGTAAACTTTATTCACTCAGAGCCCTTTATGTTAGCTTGTTTATTCAATGTACATTTATTGGGTGCCTACTTTGAGCCAGGTTATGCAGGGAGCTACAAAATGCTTACAACACACTCTCTGCCTCCAGTGGAGGAGAAATCCATGAGGGGGATGGCAATTTAAAGGATTGAGAGTTTACTTTTGTCCATGGAGATTAAGGAAGACTTCATAGAGAGATGGTGTTTGGGGTCTTAAAAAGTGGGTAGGGTTTTAATAAGGGAATAAAGGAAAAAAGGCATTGATGCCAGGCTAAAGAGTTTAGATTTTTGATGAAGGTCATAATGACCCATCAGAGTTGTTTTGTTTTGTTTTTTAATCTGGGGAGCAATTCAGGAAATTTCTCTGCCAGCAGTATATAGGAGAAATTAGATTGAGGAAGACTGGATGAAGGTGTAAGTGATAGAAGAAATCATAAGTCAACAATTGATTAGATTTATAGTACAAAAAGGGGAACAAAGAGGAGTCCAAATCTGGGTAACTAGAATATAGTGTGCCACTTAAAAGAAATGAAGACAACAGGAAGAGGATTATTGGGGGTGGGGAATGGAGAATATGGTTAGTTGAGTTGGAAGCACTCTAAAATGGGATATTGGAGAGTGGCTCATGCATAGAAATGACCACTGAATCTGTGGGGATAGATGAGTTACCCAGGTTGGCTGTTCGATAAGAAGTCTGAACCTAGGGAAAAAGCTCTCTTTAGAGGGTGGTGGAGAGAGAAAGAGCCCAAGAAGAGAAAATTGGAGCAGTCAGTGGTTGTAATCACAGTCAGCATCGGAGTGAAAAAAGCCTCTTACTGCAGGTGGCAATTATAGCAGTTTTGGTAGGTGGTGTGCAGGGTAGGATCATTTTTGTCGTGCTCTATTCATTTTATTTCACAGAATGTAAATGCACACTGGCATGGAACAACCTAAACTGAATAATATTTAGAAATCATGTTTGCCCCAATGGCAGTATAACTCAGTGTCACTAGCCACTTTGCCATTTTAAGTAAAAAAAAAAAATCCTATACCACAAAAGGTTCAGGGCTTCTGTCTTAGAATGCATCAGGATAAGTAGAACATCATCAGGCTCCTGATCGGTCAGGACTCTGAACTGGTTTCCAAGTGTCTCTTAATGTGACAAGAAGCAGCAGCAAATACTTGATATAAGACTCAGTGTGTTCAGTGAGACAAGAGGCTCTCCTAAATGCCTTATCTTTTGACTCTTAGAATAATGACTACAGTGACTACATCTCTTTTGCCCCTACACCGAGCTGTGACCTCTGTACATTCTTTCCAGAAGTAAAAATTCTTAACATCGAGCACATTTATTTTTCAGCCTATTCAATTTTAAAGCTTCCTTTTATAAGTCTGCTATAATAAAGGACAATATCATGGTTGCAGCATTGTGTATGCAGTCTTTTTTTTTTAAATCCTCACCCGAGGATATGTTTATTGATGAGAGAGAGAGAGAGAGAGAGAGAGAGAGGAGAGACACCTTGATGTGAGAGAGAAACATCAATCAGTTGCCTCCTATATGCACCCCGACTGGGCATCAAACCTGCAACTTAGGTATGTGCCCTGACTGGGCATTGGACCTGCAACTTTTTGGTGTATGGGACGATGCTACAACCAACTCAGACACCTGGCCAGGGCTGTGTATGCATTCTTGACTATGATACTGTTCTTTGGAACATCACAAGACTAAGATAACCATATACAGGTCAAATTACAGTTGTTCTTTTTTGTTTCATATAAGTAAATTCTAAGTCAAGTAGTGGAACTTAAGATTTCAGATTAATTTCTCATGTTTTTCTGCCTGTCCCTACAGATCATTTCCCTCCAGGAAAAATTGAAATACTTTCTGGAGCACTAAGGAGAGCCTTCAGCTTGGCACACACACATTGGATTCCCCAAACAGATTGAAGACTGCATGAAACTGCATGTTTCTGTTTGTTTCACTGCCTTATGTTAAATCATTTGCATTTGTTTCTCTGAGCCTTTCTTTTCGCTAATAATATTTGAAGTTTGTAGTAGTGTAGAAAGGGACAGAGTATTTAAAAAGTAGTAGACCTAATGACCCAACACAACTATGGGCCTTTGCTTTTCTTTATGAATTTGAGAATTATTTATATTGCTCTGTTCTAGGTGCCATCAGATCATTCAGCCATGCTTGCCAAAAATAGATAGTATAGCCTGAAGGGCATGTAGCTGGTTTGCATATGTTTTAGCTTCTCTTTCTGTTTGCTTTATATATTTTCTAAAACATAAAACAAATAAAGCCATTTCTACCAAGGGCTAGGACTGACCACAGTGAATTTAAGTGCCTACTTCATGGCAGCTGATAGTAAGTGTGTCTTATCTCTGTTCAGGTGATAGGGGCTGCTTTCTTGCTCAGGGATGATGTTTTTTATTTTTATTAGCATTTATTTTATGCTGAATTTACTCCCAGGCCATAAGTTTTTGTTTTTTCTGGAATATTTTCCCTTCTGTGTAACTTCCGCTTCTGGTTTAGGAACAATCTGCTCTTTTCAGTAGGATCATCTCAGTGTGGCAGGGAGAGCTCATGAATGGGCTAGTCCACCCATGAGCTCTGTAAGTTCTGCACTGCATCTTGGGAGATTTGTTCACCTGGATGTACTCAATAATCAGAGAATCTACATCTAGACCCTTAAGTTCAGCATTACTCTTTGCATTTTGAAACATGGAGCAAAAAATCAGCACTCTTTTTTGGGCCACGAACCCTGTGTCCAGCCCTACTGTTTGGCTTGGGCACATCTGCCAGCTCCACCATTATAACGATGCAGTGGCACACATTGCATATGTAAAGTGACATCTTTCAGATTCTCGTGGGGTTTTCAAATATGCATACCTTTGTTTGGTGGCCTGGGCAGTTTCATGAGTGTTCTTAAAGTGAACACGAAGATTTGGACCTCTTTATTTGCATGGTTTCGCAAGGTTTTCTGGGTCAAGTGAATAGCCAGCCATTTTCAGAGGTCACCTCAGGCCACTTACCAGAGAGTCGGGGATGATTTCTTGCCACTATCTTTGTTCTGCTGTTGTGTTTTTGAGACTGTGCCCCATTGCTATTTGCCAGCTAAGAGAATAGTTACAGCAGAGATGAAATTCCAAGCTGCTCTCCTTATTCTGAGTCTCTTCATCCTAACCCTCATCAGAAAGGATTAGGAAAAAATAGATGCCTGTGAAGACTCCCTTAAAAACCATGGGTGGGTTTGCTTCTTCAGCTGTTTTGTTAAGGTTTTCTACTCTGTATTCTTTAAGCAATAAATAATTTCTCATTTTGAATGGATTGCTGTCACTTTATTAAACCACTCACTAAAAGAATATACCCATATCCAAAAGGAAACTAGAGAGACAAGCAGTAAACTAGGATCAGGAAATGTCGTAAAATGCTGTCAGTACTGGGACTCCTTCTAAAGAGCAAATCATCCCATATTAAACCTATAGCATTGGAATCTCAAGAGCAGGTAGAGAGATGTGGTAAAAATGGCAGTTCCAATATTTGCATAAAATTATGTTGTAGTGGAATGAACACAAGGTTGGAATCCCAGCTCTGCTACTCACCTTGGGCAAGTTCCTACACCTCTTAGACTCTATTTCCTCAACTGGAAATCAAGGGTGATAACGCTTATTTCCAAGAAGTATCTGAGGGTTTTCTGCAAGCAGCTTAGATAGATCTAGGTCTGGTCCCAATTAATGAAGTTGGTGTTGCTGTAGGAAATGCACTTGCAAGTTTTCTCTGCCACTTCAGGTGTTCCCATTCCAAGTTGAAGTTAGTATGCCAAGGGCAGAGAAGGGGAGGTCAGTATGTATGAGAAGGGCCTATGGAGGAGGGATAAAGACAGAAGGAAAGCTGGAGGCTAATTAATGTAGGGAATAAGTGGGACTAAGGGAGATAGACACATTAACAGAAGACAAAATGAAGCCGAGTTTAGGAAAGAAGTTAGAGGACAGCTTGAAAATCAAGATATAAAAACATATTTTCCCCAGAAACCCAGAATAAAAGATGAGAACAAAGAAAATGGGGGAAAGGAATTGAGTGTCAGAGGCAGTGCCAGAATGTGGGAGAAGAGGAAGGGTTTGAAAAGAAGATAGGTCTTTTCAGATGAAGGAAGGCAGGGGACTGGAACAAAAACATATAAAAAAAACTACCCTGGGGACATGGCTGGAGAGACTGAGTTCAGTGAGGGTGGCACATATGCATTAATGGCATCTAGGGGTCAGAGAGGTAGAGGATCCCTATCCAGCCCCTGTCCAATACTTCAGCCCAAGAGCAGCTAGAGCTATAATGAGAGGTAAGGGGGAAGGGAAGACAACAGGAAGGGGCAAGGTCAAATTCATGTGTCTTGCAGTGCCCTTCCATCCTCTCTACTACCTTATCTCATTGTAACCCTGGGTAACTGCTTCACCACTGCTTCACCCTCCAGTTCGCCAAGGGTTATTGCCACCCTGACTTTTTACCCCACCCAACACACACACACACACGATACCTCATAAAGTTTTTTTTTATAGCCCAGTGATTCTGACTTTTACATGTTATAGACCTGCACTGTCCAATACTGTATCCACTAGCCACATGTGACTTTTGAACACGACATATGGCTTGCCGGAATTGAGATGTGTAGTAAGTGTAAAATATACAGAGAGTTTCTGTAGAGGGACTACCCTGTTCCAGCACCCTGGCAACCTCACACTATCCACATAAGCTATGTAGGCATGGTTCAAGTGCAGGCTGCCCTGGGCCTTGGTGGAACACTCTGTAATCTTACTGAAACACAAGAAGACAGTCAGTCTTACGAAGAGCTGCTTCTAGAAACCATTATCACTCATCTCCTTATCTCAGGAAGGCTGCCAAGAGGCAGTTTCTCATCCGCCTCCTTCATTCTGATAAGGCATGGGACATTCTGCCTGCCTCCCAGCCCCAAAGGGAACATCTGCAGGCTATAAACTGCTTGGCTGCAATGTGGAGTTAGCTACTCAGCAACAGAGTATCCACCTATTCCTGTTGCACATTATAAGGCCCCTTTTGTTTCAGTGTCATCCTGATGGACAAGAGACACAAGGACCTAATACCATTATTTTTGCTTTCTCTATAAGTAATAAATTGTCTGGATCTAAGTGAATTTTTAATTTTTCTCTATATTTTATTGATTATTCTATTACAGTTGTCCCCATTTTACCCATTGCTCTCCTCCACCAAGCACCTCCCACTCCCTCAATCTCCACACCATTGTTTGTGTCCGTGAGTCATGCGTATAAGTTCTTTGGCTACTCCATTTCCTATACTGTATTTTACATCCCCATGGCTATTCTATAACTACCTATTTGTTCTTCTTAATCCTCTCACCCCTTCACTCACTCCCCCACATCCCCCTCCCATCTGGAAACCATCAAAACAATCTCTATATCCACGATTCTGTCTCTTCTTCTTGTTTGCTTAGTTTGTTTTTTAGATTCAATTGTTGATAGATATGTATTGTTTGCCATTTTATTGTTTATAGGTTTGATCTTCTTTTTCTTAAATAAGTCCCTTTAATGTCTCATATAATAATGGTTTGGTGATGATGAGCTCCTTTAGTTTTTTCTTTTCTGGGAAGCTCTTTATCTGCCCTTCGACTCTAAGTGATAGCTTCGCTAGGTAGAGCAATCTTGGCTGTAGGTCCATGCTTTTCATGACTACGAATATTTCTTGCCAATCCCTTCTGGCCTACAAAGTTTCTTTTGAGAAATCAGCTGACAGACTTATGGGAACTCCTCTGTAGGTAACTAACTGCTTTTCTCTCGCTGCTTTTAAGATTCTCTATCTTTAACCTTTGGCATTTTAATTATGATGTCTCTTGGAATGGGCCTCTTTGCATCCATCTTGTTTGGGACTCTGTGCTTCCTGGACATGCATGTCTATTTCTTTCACCAAATTAGGGAGGTTTTCTTTCATTATTTTTTCAAACAGGCTTCCAATTTCTTGCTCTTTTTTTTTAATTAATTTTTTGTTTAATTACAGTTATTTGCAGCCTCTCCCCTCCCCCCTCCCTTCCCCTCCCGTCCCACCCCCCCGACATCCCTCCTCCCCCTTAGTTCTGTCCATGTGTCCTCTACAGTGATTCCTGAAAGCTCTTCTCCCCATTGTCCCCACCCCCCTCTCC
>PVJI01019689.1:0-30531 GCA_004026765.1 Micronycteris hirsuta | reverse complement strand
ATTATCGAAATTGCTTGAACAAATGAGGAGAGATCTGCAGGGAACCAATAGGGATAAGAAGGAAACTGGGACTCAAATCAACAGAGTGGACCAGCAGAAAGAAAAAAACATCCAACCAGAAAAGAATGAAGAAACAAGAATTCAAAAAATGGAGGAGGGGCTCAGAAACCTCCAGGACATCTGTAAACAGCCCAACATATGGATCATAGGGCTGCCAGAAGGAAAGGAGGAAGACCAAGGGATTGAAAACTTATTTGAACACATAATGATGGAGAATTTCCCAAAGCTGGTGAAGGAAATAGACTTTCGGGAAGTCCAGGAAGCTCAGAGAGTCCCAAAGAAGTTGGACCCAAAGATTAACACACCAAGACACATCATAATTACATTATCCAAGATCAAAAATAAGGAAAGGATCCTAGAAGCAGCAAGAGAAAAGGAGACAGTTACCTACAAAGGAATTCCCATAAGACTGTCAGCTGATTTCTCAAAAGAGACCTTCCAGGCAAGAAGGGGCTGGAGAGAAGTATTCCAGGTCATGAAAGGCAAGGACCTACATCCAAGAATACTCTATCCAGCAAAGTTTTCATTTAGAATGGAAGGGCAGATAAAGTGCTTCTCAGATAAGGTCAAGTTCAAGAAGTTCATCACCACCCAGCCTTTATTGTATGAAATGTTAAAGGGATTTATATAAGGTATGGAGGAATATCAACAGGGGAGTGGTAGGGAGAGAGGGTGGGTATGGGGCACAGAACAGGTAGCATAAATGGGAGGTAGACAACAGACAGGGGGAGGTTAAGAATAGTATAGGAAGTGCAGAAGCAAAAGGACTTATGTGTATGACTTATGGACAAAACTAAAGGGTGGGGAAAGGGGGGTAAGGGGGTGGGGGAAAAGAAGCGGGGGAAGAGTGGGACAACTGTAACAGCATAATCAATAAAATATAGTTAAAAAAAGACTCCCTTCCTTATGTCTAGGTCATGAAGATGTTCTCATTCATGTTTCTTATAAATGTATAGTTTTATTTTCACATTGGTTCTTTAACTATCCAGAACCTATCTCTACAGATGGTATTAGAAAGTGGTCTAGTTTATTTTTCTCTGTATACATGATATTACTAAATGTCCTTGTTTCTTCCATTCTGTTATGGTCACCTGTGCTGATTTCTTAAAAATTTCTTTGTTTAATTCTTTAAAAGAATTACTCCTTTGTCTTCATCCTTTCTTATGTTGCTTAACAAGTCTGATATCAATCTGACTCTTTCTACTGTATCCTCCACACCTCTTAGCCTTTTAATATTTTTTTCAATTACAGTTTACATTCAATATTTTTGTGTTAGTTTCATGTGTACAGCATAGTGATTAGACAATCATATGCTTTACAAATTGTTCTCCCTGATATTTCCAGTATCCAACTAGTACCATGCATAGTTTGTTACAATATTACTGACTATATTCCCTATGCTGTACTTTACATCCCATGATTATTGTATAACTACCAATCTGTACTCCTTAATCCATTCAACTTTTTCACCCAGTCACCCAATCCCTTTCCCTCTTCCAACCATCAGTGTGTTCTCAGTATCTGTTTCTGTTTTGTTTGTTCATTTATATTGTTCTTTAGATTCTACCTGTAAGTGGTATTTGTCTTTCTCTGACTGGCATTTCACTAAGTGTAATACCCTCCAGGTCCATTCATGTTGTGGAAAATGGTAAGATTTTGTTATTTTTATAGCTGTTTATTATTCATTTCTTCTTCTTTCTCCTTCTTCTCCTTCTTCTTCTCCTCTTCTCCTCCTCCTCCCTCTTCTAGTAGACCCTTTAACATTCCTTGTAATACTGGTTTTGTGGTGATAAACTCCTTTAGCTTTCCCTTGTCTGAAATGTTCTTTATTTGTCCTTCAATTCTAAATGATAGCTTCCTTGGGTAGAATAATCTTGGTTGTAGATCCTTGCTTTTCATGACTTTGAATACTTCTTGTCAGTTTTTTCTGGCCTACAAAGTTCCTGTTGAGAAAACTACTCACGATCTTATGGGAGCTCCCTTGTAGGTAACTAACTTCTTCTTCTCTTGCTACTTTTAAGATTCTTCTTTGTCTTTAACTCTTGGCATTTTAATTATGATACATCTTGGTGTGGGCCTCTTTGGGTTCATATTATTTGGGAGTTTGTGCTTCCTGGACTTTTATGTCTATTTCCTTCATGAGGTTAAGGAAGTTTTCTGTCATTATATTTTCAAATAGGTTTTCAATTTCTTGCTCTTCTTCTTTTCCTTCCAGCACCCCATGACACAAATATTGGTGTGCTTGAAGTTGTCCCAGAGGCTCATTACAGTATCCTCATTTTTTTAAATAGTTCTTTCTGTTTGCTGTTGTGACTGGATGTTTTCTACTTCCTTACATTTCAAATTGCTGATTTGATCCTCTATTTCATCTACTCATTTCAGTTAGTGCATCCTTCATTTCTGACTGGTTACTTTTTATGTTTTCATGTTCTTTTTATGCATGTTGAAGTCCTCATTAAGTTCCTTGAGCACCATTTTGACCATTGTTTTCATTCTGTATCTAATAGTTTGCTTGCCTCCATTTTATTTAGTACTTTTTCTGGAGATTTCTCTCATTCTATCATTTGAGCTTTTTTGTTTGTTTGTTTCCTCATTTTGGCTGCTTCCCTGTGTTTGTTTCTATGTTTTAGGTAGAGCTGCTACATCTCCCAGATTTCATAGAGTGGTATTATGTAGAAGATTTCCTTTAAGACACAGTGACTCAGCCTCCTGGCCATCTGATCTGGATGCTCCAGGTGTGCCCCTGTGTAGGCAGTGTGCTATTATAGTTGAGCATTGATTGCTATTGGCACATAATGGGAGGGATTGACCCCTAGGCCAATCATCTGTGATGACTGGCTTCTACTACAGCAGAGGGGTTTCTGTGCAGGGGCCAACCCTACAGAGCAGAACTTGTGTTAGTAGGGCTGTGGTGTTTGCCAAGTCCACCCTTTGAGTGTGTTGCTTGTGGAAGTGGCTGGGCTGTAATACAGTATGATCTGAAGCAGTCTACCAAGTACACTGGCTCTGGGGACTCCCGGGAGGTTCAAGGTCAGCCACCACCTGTGCCCTGCTTGGGACTATCTGGCATGAGCTACAGGGTGATCTGCAGATGACTGGTACTTTTTCTGGGCTTGGTTCAAGAAGCCAACCTGTGAACCAAGACTGGCTGCCACTAGTAACAGGCCTGGGGTCAATTAGCAAGAGGTATGGGGATATGGAAAACAGCAGCTGCTTATTTGTGAGATTTTAAGACCATCTAAAGCACGAGGCAAGCAAGGCCTTTTGTATGGAAAAGCCACTAGAAATGGCTTGGGTGGGAGAAGGTCTCAGGGAATTATTAGGGCAGGGCAAATAGTTTTAGGCAGGTTGATAGAGACTCAGGTATACTGCTCACCTCCCAGCTCTGTGGAGAAAGGCTCAGCAAAAGAACAATGACCTCTGCCAGCACTTTTGTCTGGGAGAAATCTACGCTTCCAGCCTTGGGCCAAAGCCGGATAGTTCAGTTCCTCCCCTTATGTCCCTGGTGCCTTTGCAGCTGTTGTCCCATTGCTGGAGCTCAGAGTGAGTAAATTTGAGTAAGTCCATGTGTGGGCCTTCCCTCTCACTCAGCCACAATCCCTGCTGGGTTTTACAACCAGAAGTTATGTGGACTCCTCATCCCAACACTGGAATGTTGAGCTGGAGGTTCTGATGTGGGTCCAGGACCCCTTGATCCCTGGAGGGAGACCTTCACAGCTGAGATATTCCCCCGTATTTTTATCCACTACACACTGGTGTGGGATCAGCCCATTCCATGTCTCTGCCCCTTTTACCAGTCTTGATGTGGCTTCTTTATATCCACAGTTGTTGGATATCTGTTCAGATAGATTTCAGGAGGTTCTGAATGATGATTGTTATGTAGTTTAGTTGTAATTTTGATGTGATTGTGGGAGGTTCCAAGCACCACATTTACCTATTGCTACCATCTTGACCAAAAACTTATCGTTAAAAAAAAAATTTGCTTTCTTTATTCTATTCTGATATAATATGAGTCAGTTTCTAAATCAGTTCCAAGATCACTAACTTATGTTTCTGTGGTAGTCATTTACTTTTCCCATCTACTGTGTTTTTAATTTTAATTATTATATTATCTGTAGCTAATATGACCAGCTGGTTTCTTTTATGACTTATTTTTTGCTTATCTCCTCCATATTTTCTTGTATTTATTTGTTATGTTTACTTTAAATTCTTGGTCTTCCTTCCCAGTAATTTAGTCTCCCATATTATAACATTTAATATTTATTTTCCAGTGGTCCTGCTCCTATGTTATCTAATCACTTTCTTCCATAAGATCCTGATGGGAAAGCAAAGACGATTTCCTGGCAACACATAGGAGAAACATTAGCAGAAACTCTGTACCAGGTCTACACTTGCTGGCACCTTCCTCCTGAGGACTTTACCAGCTCTCTCTGTATCACATCCACCCAACAGGACTCACATACCAGTCCCCAACAGCCTTTGGTATTACCCAGATGAGTACAAAATTTAAATATCAGTCTCTTAGATCTATGCTTTCCTTTCACCTCTAGTTCTTTCAGAATTGATTTTGAGGGAAGTATCCACAAGCCCATGGCCATTTGTGATCTTGTCAGGATCTGGAAATACTTTAATTGTTGTGTCTTTTTCCATCTCCATAACCTCCTCCTTTCCCTAGTTGCTTTCCTCTTGGGAACTACATGTGCATCATGATAACACATGCAGGAGCCTTGAACAATTGGAGAGGAAAATAAACATATCTCTGATCCTAACAACTGCCACAATGTTGGACCCAACATAAATTTCTCGCACTTGGTCAAACTGTTGTGAGACAGTATTCTTGGGAGAGGATCAGACAGTTTGAAAGTTAAACTGATGTTAAGCAAAACCAATCACAAAAGAACAAATGCTGAATGATTTCACTCTTACAGGATACCTAGAGTAGTCAAATTCAAAGAGACAGAAAGTAGCATGGTCATTGCCAGAGGTTGAGGGGAAAGGAAAATGAGGAGTTGTCATTTGATGTATGCAGACTTTTAGTTTTGTAAGATTATAAAGTTCTGGAGACCCACTGCACAACAATGTGAATATACTTAACATTGAACTATACACTAACAATGGATAACATGATAAATTTTGTTATATGTATTTTATCACAGTTTTTAAAAAATGAATCTTGCAATTAGTTGAGGAAATACATTTAAGAAGACTTATACAATTATAGCATTGGGATAAACCTTCTAAAAAGTAATTTAGCAATGTGTTAGGAGCCTTTTTAGGTGTCTCCTGAGGAAATAATCATAAATAATATCAGAGATTTGTTTGTTAACTGCAGCATTATTTATGATATATAAAAAGATATATATTTAATCTAAAAGTTGAAGCAGACAAATAATTAAATGAAGGTTGGTCTGATGATAGGAAGCATAATATAGCCATTCAAAACTAGTTTTGAAATATATTTAACAATATGAGGAATATTGAATTTATATGAAAAAGTAGAATACATAATTGCAAATTAAATATAATTTGAATTCTTAAAAATATACATGTAAATCAATTAAAAATGGAATAAAATACTCTACAGTTTGAAGTGATAATCTGTTGGTGAGGAGATTACCTGTGATGTGTGTGAAAGTGTTCTGTGAACTTGGTGCAGTAACACAAGCAGTGCTTATAAATCACTCAATGAAAGATGAGCTTTGCCAACATAATAACCAATTTTAATGGTAAAATAAATATTTAGCATATAGTAAGCATTTTCCTGAGCTATGCACATGTATTACATTAGTCCTTCCAACCAACCTGAGATGTAGGTACTCTTTCCATTGTAATTCTTTAATGTGCAAAATAAACTCAGAGTAGTCATATAATTAGAAAACTGAAGAGACATGATCCATGGACCAGAACTACCTGACATTAACTCCTACTATTTAACCAGTTCTGAAACAATCTAAATGAAGGATAACAAGAAAGGCTGGTTATTATTGCTTTGCTGTTCTTGTCTTCCTGTTTGGTGGTGACTAGGCCACTTCTGCAGTCAGACTCCTCAGTGACATCAGGACTAAGCAAAGATCTCAAAAGAAGCGTGGCTGATCAGATCACCTTTCCATGTGGGTATTCCAAAGCTTTTGTTTTGCAGCCTCCACTGGGGCCACCAAAGGGGGAAGTAATGTGGTAAATCATTCAACATGATAGTTGGCTAATGTCATGGTACTTGGTAGCCTCCTTGAGAATGCACTCAGGGCTCCATAATCATTTCTTAGAAGCATATTGACTCATTTATTAAAATGCAATGTTTTTGCCCACTGCGTATGATGCTGGCAGTGGGTTTGTCATATATGGCCTTCATTGTGTTTATATATGTTCCCTCAGTTCCCATTTTGCTGAGAGATTTTTTTTATCATAAATAGGTGTTAGATTTTATCAAATGTTTTTTCTGCATCTATTGTTTCGACCATGTGATTTTTGTCTTCCATCTTGTTTATACAATGTATCACATTTACTGATTTACAAATGTTGTGCCAACCTTGCATTCCTGGGTTAAATCCCACTTGATTGTGGTGTATGATCTTTTTGATGCATTGCTGTATTTGATTTGCTAATATTTTGTTGAGGATTTTAACATTTATGTTCATAAGGGATATTGGCCTATAATTTTCTTAATTGTAGTGTCTTTATTTGGTTTTGGAATTAGAATGATATTGGCGTCATAAAATGAGATTGAGAGCCTTACCCCTTCGTGAATTTTTTGAAATAGTTTGACATGGAGAAGTATTAGTTTTTCTGGGAACATTTGGTAAAATTCATCTGTGAAGCCATCGGTTCAGGGCTTTTGTTTGTTGGGAGTTTTTTTGATTACTACTTCAATTTCAGTAGGTGTAATCCATCTATTCAAATTATCTGAGTCTTTCTGATTTAGATTTGGGAGATTGGATGTTTCTAGGAATTTATCCATTTCATCCAGGTTGTCCAGTGACAGCATATGGATGTTCATAATATTTTCTAAAAATCTTTGGTATTTCTTTGGTGCCAGTTGTTATTTCTCCTTTTTCACTTCTAATTTTACTTATTCGGGTCTTCTCTTTTTTTCATAATGAGCCTGGTTAAAGGTTTTTCAATTCTGGTTATCTTTAAAAAAAAAAAAAAAACAAGCTCTAGGATTTATTGATTTTTGTATCATATTTTAGACTCTAGGTTATTTCTGTTATGACCCTTACTGTTTCCTTCCTTCTACTCACTTTGGGTTTTGTTTGTTGTTCTTTTTTTAAGTTCCTTTAAGTATAAAGTTAAGACTGTTTATTTGAGCTTTTTCTTGTATTTTGAGATAAGTCTGTAATGCTATGAATTTTCCTCTTAGTATTGCTTTCCCTGTGCCCCACAGATTTTGTGTTGTTATGTCCTCATTTTCATTTGTTTTAAGTTACTTTTGGATTTTTTCCTTGATCTCTTTGTTGAGCCATTCATTGTTTAATAACATGCTATTTAGCTTCCATGTCTTTGTGTGTCTTTCAGTGTTCATCTTGTGATTGATTTCTAGTCTCAGAGCAATGTGGTCAGAAAGATGCTAGATATGATTTCAATCTTCTTAAAGTTATTGATACTCAATAGGCAATAACTGTAAGCATTGCCCCTAAGATCAGGAACAAGACAGGGATGTCTGCTTTTACCCTTCTTATTCAACATAATACTGAAAATCTTATCTTCAGCAATCAGACAAGAAGAAGAAATAAAAGGCATCCAAATTGGAAAAGAAGAAGTAAAACTGTCCTTACTTGTGATGATATGATACTGTCTGTATGTACATAGAGAACCCCAAGATTCTACCAAGAAGCTACTAGAATTGATAAATGAATTCAGCAAAGTAGCAGGATACAAAATTAGTGTCCAGAAATCAGTTGCATTTTTATATGCCAATAATGAAATAACAGAAAAGGAAATTAAGAAAACAATCCCATTAACAATTGCTTCAAAAAGAATAAAATTCCTAGGAATAACCTAACCAAAGATGTAAAAAACCTGTCAGAAAACTATAAGACAATGAAGAAAGAAAGTGAAGAAGATACAAATAAGTAGAAGCAAATACCTTGTTCATGGATAAGAATTAATATCATTAAATGTCCATACTATCCAAAGTAATCTATAGATTCAATGAAATTCCCATCAAGATTCCAATGACATAATTCACAGAACTAGAACAAATATTTCAAAGATGTATATGGAACCAGAGAAGCCCTCTGCCCCACAAATAGCAACAGCAATCATCGGAAAGAAGAACAAAGTTGGAGGAAACACACTATCTGATATCAAACTGTACTACAAGGCCATAGTAATCAAAACAGCATGGTACTGGCATATAAACAGACACATAGATCAATGTGACAGAATAGAGAACCCAGAAATAAACCTACACCTTTATAGTCAATTAATATTTGACAGAGGAATTAAACACATACAATGGGCTAACGATTGTTTATTCTATAAAGGGTGTTAGGAAAATGGACTGATACCTGTAGAAAAATGAAACTAGACCACTTTCTTACACCACACAGAAGAATAAATTGAAAATTGATTAAAGACTTAAATGTATACCAAAAACCATAAAAATTTTAGAAGATATCATAGGCATCAAAATCTCAGATATTGGTCATAGCAATATTTTATTGCATATATCTCCCCAGTCAAAGGAAATAAAAAAAAAACAATAAACAAATGGGACTACATCAAACTAAAAAGTTTTTGCATAGGAAAGGAATACATCAACAAAACAAAAAGACAAGCCACAGAATGAGAAAATATATTTGGTGATATATCTGGTAAGGGGTTAATATCCAAAATTGATAAAGGACTTACAAAACTGATCACCAAAAAGACAAACAACCCGATCAAAAAATGGGCAAAGGACCCAAATCGACTCCTTTCCAAAGAGGACATACAGATGGCTAATAGACATATGAAAAGATGCTTAATGTCACTAATCATCTGAGAGAAATGCAAATTAAAGCCACAATGAGATACCTGTCAGAATAGCTATTATCAATAAATCAACAGACAAGTGCTGGAGAGAAGGTGAAGAAAGGGGAACATTTTTGCACTGTTGGTAGGAATGCATATTGGTGCAGCCACTGTGGAGAGCAGTTAGATTTCCTTAAAAAAATTAAAAATGATTCCACCTTTTGACCCAGCGACCCTGCTTCTGGGAATATATTCAAAGGAACCCAAAACACTAATTCAAAAGAACATAAGCACCCCTATGTTTATTGCAGTGTTATTTACCATCACCAAGATATGGAAGTAGTCCAAGTGTCCATCAGTAGATGAGTGGATACAACATCTGTGGGACATTTACACAGTGGAATACTACTCAGCCATAAAAAAGAAAAAAATTTTACCCTTTGTGACTGTATGGATGGACCTGGAGAACATTAAGCTAAGTGAAATAAGCCAGTCAGATAAAGAGAAATACCATATGATTTCACTCATATATGGAATCTAATGAGTGAACTGAACTAACAAGCAAAATAGAGATAGACTCAGAGAGCAAAATGACAGCTAAGGTGGGGGGAGGCTAGGGGTTGAGGGACTGAGCAAAAAGAAAAAAGGCCTCAAGGATATGGACAACAATGTGGTGATTGCAGGGGTCTATGGGTTATAAGGGGACTAAATGGTAATAGAAAATACAATAAAATAAATACACAAATAAAATTTAAAAATAATAAAAATAAATTAAAAAACATAAAATGCAATGAACTTGGTCAACTTTTTTCATAGCAAGGCACTGAACCACACACTAGGACATCCAGAATGCTCTGAGAGCTAATTCAAATTATAAGCGCTCTTGAAAGCCATGACTAGAAATGACTCTCTTAACCCTTCAGGTTCTTGGAGTGATTTGCAGTGCACTTTTAAGGAAGGACTTTGAAGGGTTTGTTTTGTATACATGTATCTGATGAAATATCCCATGTATTACATAGGAGAAATTAGAAGGCCAGAGCACTCTTGCTTATTAGAAATGTCGAGAACACAAAATCTTTTCTGGGTCAAACATCTCCAAGTCCTTTGAGAACCCCAACATTGGCTTGAGGTTCTAGATTTAGTGCAGGGTCCAAATATGAGTGTACTGTTAATGTCAGTACACATTTTCCCAGTACTTTCGTAAGTGGATGGTAAAGTTTAGTTCTTTCTCTCTCAGTTTTGGCTGAGGCATAAGACAATGTTAGCTACATTCCATGGAGCTAACTCTGCAAATAGTTCAAACAAGACGTCTCTAATCCTTTAGAGAACTCTCAAACCCCTACTCCATACTTTTAGTCTAAAAGGGTTGGTGAAAGTCATTCTTGTTTTTTGGTTCTTGTTTTGAGAACAATCTTTTTGTAGATGCTGGGATGTGGTGAATCCCATTTCTCTGCTCCAAGGAGGAGAGGTTGAGGAAAGTATTTGCCTCTCACTTCAAGCCTGCTGAGAAATGCTCCAACAGGGCTATTCCAAGAATTTCAAAAGCATTTCTTCCAGGTAGGGAACATCGTGGCCTGATTTGTGATAGTAGCCTGTTAGTAGAGCAAAAGGAAGGTGATTGCTTTATTAGGATTAGGATTATTGGGGGCAAAGGTTATAACAATGGTACCTATGAGCCAGAAATTGGAAAAGAATCAATATGGGATTGTCTTGGATTCTGTCCAGTGGGGCTTCCCAGAAGCACAAAGAGACCTCAGCGGAGGGAATTTGAAGACACTACTGGATTTCTAGGTCAGCTGGGGGAATCAGTGATTCACCAGAGGAAACACATCATCTGTAGAAAGGAACCACAAGTAGGAGGTTTCTGATAGTGATATAGGATAATGGAGTTTTTGAAGAATTCTTAAAAATGCTTTATAAAAAGTTGGTTTTAGCATTAGTTGAGCCCGAGAGCAAAAGAAGCCATCTTTCTGGTCTCTGACCTCTCCTCTCTTTGACCTAGAAGGCATCAGAAAATAAAGTGAGCAAGAGAAGAGAGGAAAGACAAGGGAAGAAAGCCAATCATACACCGTTTCTGAGCTTCCACCTAAGACAAACACTGGTTGGCAAAAGGAAGAGATTTTCATTTCAAATCACATTTTAAGTCTTGATTATTACATAGGAACCAACATTCCAGAGTTTAGGAAACAATATTTTATCTAATGACTTAAAGTATCTTTGAGACATTTTATTTCCTAAGCATGATCAGTGAAGTCGTAAATGCACAGGATTTCTTTAAGGATCTGGAAGAATATCCTTCTATAAACATTTCTTTTCCAGTGGAGACAGGAGACAAAAATTAAGTTGCTCTGTGTTTCGTCCCATCAGTTGTGTTTGCTTGTTGTTAAGACAATACTCTCAGAGGCCTGGCAGATACCATCCTGCCCAACCCTCCTGCTGGCAATTCAGATCTTCCTGGTGTGGTAGCTGCTGTTAAGTGTAGTGATAGTGAGATTTGGAAAGAAGATCACAGTGTTGTAAAGAGCAGTTACCTGGAGTGCACATTTTGCAAAGTGGACAGAGCAGAAGAGTATTGGGCCAGGTCAAGGCATCAGCACCATGAATCAACTCCTCAAAGTGGGTTGCCTTCCTATCACTGCAGGACCAGACAGAATTTTTTATTTTTTAACAGAGGCCAGCCAACCATGGCCAAGGGGCCAAATGTGACCCACTGCCTGTTTTGTTTTGTTTTAAAGATTTTATTTATTTATTTTTAGAGAGAGGAAAAATAAGGTAGAAAGAGGGAGTGAGAAAAATTGATGTGCAAGAGAAACATCAATCAGTTGCCTCTTGCATGTCCCCCAACCAGGGACCTGGCCCACAACCCAGGCATGTGCCCTGACTTCAGAATCTAACTGGCAACATTTTGGTGTCTGGGAGAACGCCCAACCCACTGAGCCACACTAGTCAGGGCAAGAAAATATTTTTCAGGCTAACCAAATGAAAGTTTGAGATTCACATTTTCTTTTACTGGGGTTGCCAGATCAAATCTCATATCACATAAAAATAGGACACTCTATATTTTTACATAAGGATGTTCTCTGAGTATCGCATGGGACAGATCCATACTAAAGAATTATTTAATATTTATCTAAAATTTATATTTAACTGGGTGTTCTGTATTTTAAGCAGTAACCTCAAGTGGATCTATTCCTTTGCTCCTGAATAGTCACATTATATTTAGGTCATAACTTTTTTTAAAAATCCTCTCCTATGGATACGTTTATTAATTTTAGAGAGAAAAATTTAGGAAGGAAGCTAGAGAAAGAGACAGAGAGAGAGAGACATCAATTGGTCATCCCTCTTACACCCTGACTGGGGATTGAACCCATAACCTAGGTATGTGTCCTGACTGAGAATCGAACCAGCAATCCTTTGGTATATGGCATGGTGCTCCAACTAACTGAGCCACCCAGCCAAGACAGGTCATAACCTTTTTAAAATTGCCTAGAGATGGAGCCATCTGTGTCTGCAGTGATCGTGGTCTCCAAATCAAACATTGGCACACATAGTTTGCTAACTGGTCTGGCAATACAAAAGAAGAGTTTAAATTGTTTAAACTGAAATTATCCTCGAATAGTCAGGCCTGTTATTGCTTTACCCCAACCCTGATGTGGAATAGTATTAAACTGAAAGAACTGCTGATGAGTAACTTTTCTGCTGAGCTGGGAAACTTCTCAGGCAGTGTGGTCTTGGGCAAGTCACTTAACCTCTCTGAGTTCTCTCTCTTGCCGTTGGGAAGATCAGAGAAGTGTAATGAGAATCAAATAAGCCAATGAAAGAGAACTGACATGCAATATCAGAAAAGCCCTTACAAATGCTATTACTTATTACTCTTGACAATAGTATAGAAACCAGTGTCTAAATTTAAAAACGTCTCTGTTAGCATTATTTTCACACAGGAAAAATGCATGCAAATTATTTTTTAAAAGTAACATGCAACTCCAGAGGAATTGACTCCCTCTTGAACTCAGGCTGAGCCAGGGACATTGGAATCACAACAGATCCAAGAAGTGTAGTTAGCCAGTTCAGACCTCTTTCCCACTGAAGGCTTTTCCAGAACCTCCTCTAAGCAGTTAGACTTTTCAATGGTTCTCTCTCTCTCTTGGGCTGCCACAAACTAAGAAATAGGAGATGAGAAAAAGCTGCAAATCACACCATCGTGCAACCTTTGATGGTGTTTCTTTCTCATCATGTGGAAGCTCTGCTGGTGTCTAATGATCATGGTTCCTAATCCCTTGGGCTTCATGCTTCAGGCCAGGGCAGGCTGGGCCACTGGAGCAAAGGAAGTTTGTCTTTCTAGGTGACCTTTCTCCTGTGCACAAGTCTCCAAGTTCATTTTCACTGGCTTCAGCATTCATCCTACATTTGCTTCTTCCAAGTTTCTAGTAGTTTGTTTTTACTTTCTTTTTGATTCATTATTTTTTGCTATGTTTTTTGTTGTTCTAGCTAGCAAGTCACGGGGAAAGTATATTTGACCTTAATTTTGCATTGCTCATTATCAGTTCTTTTTTAGTCATTCTCTATGATGTTCATCAAAAAGTTAGTTGTAAAGCACAGGAAAATAAAATGCCTTCACGCATTTTCCTCTTCTTTTTTTTCCTGGCTCTTTTAATGACAAAGCAGCAAGTGACTTCCCAGGGAGCTTTAGGAAGTCTAAGCTAACGACAAAATAGTTGTGTGATGTCCAATATACTGAAAAATGTCTTGCAGAAAAACTTTTAGTTAAGAACCTGGGGAGGAAGGTAAAGGCATTTTAAAAAATCAGAAGCTCAGAGGAGACAAATGGTGCTTGATGAGCTCTTGAGATGAATGGCACAGGCTAATGGGAGCAATCAGCAGGTTTGTGGAAATATGCTGATATCTGCAAAAAATGCAGTGGCAAAAGGAGCTTATCAAAAAACACAGAAGCTCAAAAATATTATTGCTGGAGAAACCTTGACATTTTGACCATCTTTTACGGAACACGTAGAAGGGAAATTCAGGGTCCAGTTTTTGTGTCTAACTATTCTCCCTGTGCTCTCTCCAAAGTGTTGTTTTAGGACTCCTCTATTTCAGCTCCACCACACTGCAAACCAGCCAGACAGCCCCACACTAATATGAGTATTTAACCACACAATGACAGAAGCAATAAAAAGCACACATTGGTAACTTAAAAAAATTTTGGGTCAAGGATTAAATCCATGAAGGTAACTCACTTCAGGATCTAACTTTGTTACATTGTGTAGTAAAACACCGTCCTTCATAACACCTCAGTCTCACTGCGTTTCCAGTTGCCAGCCCCACCACTGGGAGAGGAGCTGGTCCATGGGTTGCACAGGCCACACAGCAGCCACCTTCTCACACTTCTCAGGAGCTCTTCCGTGGGTGTTTCTTCTAAAGCCAGTATTTCTGTCTTTCCCTCCCACAGAAAACCCAAGCCATTTAAAACATCTCCACTTAAATTTGTGTGTCCATTGACCCGTTCCACATGGCACATACTCTGCCAGTAAACCTTAGTTAAAATGAGAAAAAAAGTATGCAAAGATATATAAACACTCTTTGTTCTTATAAGATGGCAATTAAATGTACAATTAAATAGGTGTCTCTTGTATGTTAACACCACCCTATCCTTGCGGCCTTGCGGTTCTTTGAGGCCTGGTATCGAGTGATCAGTGGTCGTTTTATTATCAGCTGATTGGCTCTGAGCCCTCCAGGGAGCAATAACAAAGCAACGAATTTTCTGACTCTCAAACATAGCTCATTCATTCTTTTCATTACATTACAGCATGGTGGACTGGGTAAACTTACTCACAAATGAACATGGGTTCTTCAATCATCACTGAATCACTAAAGATAATTCTGTAGATGCAGAGATGCACCACCCAGATCCCTCTCCCCACTTAGGGATGTAGAGCCCACTTTTTCTCAATGCTGGGAGTACTATAGGGCAGAGTGCCTCCAATAGCCCCTATGGACACTGCCTCAGCTATAGAGAGTCCAAGTTCATGTCCACATTCTAGTTGGGCCACATTCAGTGACTGACAACCTGTGGGAACCAAGGCCTGGTCCCTTTACTTTCATCCCCCTCCCCCAGCCAGTTGTCACCTCAGAGACTGTATCACCTGTCAGCTTTAGTCCTCTGCCTGATTTTACTTCCCTTCCTCTCCTTCTGTGGGGTTTGATCCCGAGAGCTTCTCCATCTTCATGCAGGCACATCTTTACTTGAGGGCCAGTTTCATAGGGAACCCAAACTGTGACAGGTATTTTATTTTTGACTATTGGGTTAACACATAAAGACCTGGTGAGATTTCCTTATTAGCCTAGGATCTACAAAAAATATACTAGATGATACCCTTCTCTTGCAAATTATCATGCAACTTTTTCATAGTTTCATCTAGAAAACAGAAGTTGCCTGAGTTTGATAAGAGAAGAAGGGTCTAGAATAAAAATTCCTGTTTAGTGAGGGTAGAGGTGAGACTGGTAGGAAAGTAGATGTACACATAAAATATTTGCTTTGACTCCTTAACCATTATTGGGAACTCTGGCTTTTACTTCCTATGATAGATGGTAGTCTCTGTTAATGGCGACCTTTGGAAGTTCTCATAGATTATTTAAAATATATATAAATATCCTAGAAATTTTTGCCAATGCCACTTTCTTTAAAAAGTATATTCTATTTCTTGAATGTGTTTCAGCCTAAAAATTACACTGGTGTGGATGTGTGAGGAGATAGGCTTTATTTATGCTATCTCTTGCAAAGCCTATAGCCACTTCTAATTGAAAAATCAATAGTAAATATGACTAAATCATATAATTGTGAATATTATATAGAGAGATTTCTTGCTTAAAGGAAAACACTTGTTTTTCTTTGATTCATATTTAAAATATCAAATTAATACATAGGGGAAAAATCAACAAAGCCATCCCTCTATAAATTGCAATCTGGCCCTGGGTGATGTAGCTCAGTAGATTGAACATGAGCCTGAGAACCAAAGGGTTGCAGACTCGATTTCCAGTCAGGGCACAAGCCGGGGTTGTGAGCCAAGTCGCCAGTAGGGGGCGGATGAGAAGCAACCACACATTAATGTTTCCTTTTCTTTCTCCTTCCCTTCCCCCTTGCTAAAAATAAATAAATAAAATCTTTAAAATAAATAAATACACATTGCAGTCTGAGTGGATGGAATAGGATCTGACCAGGAAAGGTGGTTGAATACTCCATAAAAGGTGCAGGAGTCCTGAGGCTTTCCAGCTTTTACCATTTGCAAAAACCAGTGTATTCAGTATTGCAGGATAAATCAATAAACTAGTTGGCATAAAAGGGAAATAGAAGAGAATTTCCCCAAGTTTCCCTCTCAACCGAGAGCATCATTACATCAGTAAAGATGACTCATTAACAGATGTTCAACCTGCTAATCCTTCAGAGGGCATTGAAGACGGTTTGGTCATAAATGTTTTCTTGGAAACAGAGTGTCTCTAAAACTAAATTAAAAAATCTCATTACGATTTAGTCTCCTTATAAAGTTCATTCAGTGACATGTGTTCCTGGAATTGTACTTTCAAATAACTCATCACTACCTAAAATCAATTTTCATCTTCTGTTCTTTTTTATTCCCCAACCTGGGGTAAAACTCTTAACTCTGCAGTGTTCAGAAGTAGACAACAGCTTTTTGAAATGTCTCCTTAGAGGCTAGCTTTTCTACATCCTACTGCTTCTACTAAATTGGCAAGATGCGGCACGTCGGATCCGCTGCAGGGGCATACTTCCACATGGGCTTCTATTTAGGTATGAGAGAAAGGAAATGGCCCATACCAGAGTGTTGCCCAGAATATCGGAGTCCACAATCTCAATGCACAGGGGTGAGAATTGATCAAAATGGGCTCATTTGGTCCCTTTCCTTCTTTTCTTCTTCTTCTTCCTCCCTCCTCTTCCTCCATCTTTCTTCTGTATATTTTTTTAACCCTGGCCATGCAACAAAAATACTAATTAAGTTTTTTTATTTGCCTTAAAAAAATGCATGTACTCGAGCACTCAAACGGTTTCTGGGACTAGAGCTTGAACAACTTTATTTGTTAAAATTACCACAGACAATTCTGCAGCATGCCCAGATTTGAGAAGCACAGATCTCCCTGTCCAGAAGGAAAGTGCCAATGGATGAGAGAATGGAATGGGACATGCCCAATTGTAGGTTTAACCACCAATTTTCACCTTTTTATTAAGTTATACTATAGTATTTTTGTGCCACCTCTTAGTCATTATCAACCTTCCCAGAATGTCTCAGTATTCTGAGGAAGATATTAGTATATGCCCTGAGGTGTGAAAATATTCTCTGTCAAACACAATTTTTTATTCTTAGTTCTTCCAGGGTTTTACCACAGTAGCAGAAGTCTTTACTTCTCCGTGAAAGAGCATAGTCCTCACTGTAACTTATTAAAGGCAACAGAGATTCACAGATATCTGTTAGAAGTCTCAAAAAATTATGATGAAATAATTTCGTAACATCTTTTACAGGTATCCACTGTTCTTGTACTCTAACAGTCTGTGCTAATTTTTAAGTAGTGACATTTCTGGAAATAGGACTATAAACAGATATACTGTGGATGGAGTTTTACAAGCAAAAAGTCTTTATTTCATTCCCAGATGTTCATTTAAGTGATTTTTTTTCTTTAGAAACTAAAAAGCAAATGGTGAATGAGTTTTGCCCATACTAGTATGTCTTTTCAGACCCTCACTTGTTCTCTTAGATCTTTTCGCTTCTTTCCTCACCTGTTGCAAGGCAACACGCGTGGAGTGCATGACCTGCAGTCTCTGTTGTTAGGAGACAATGAGCCTGGGTGAGAGCCATCAGTCCTTCCGTCTTTGACCATTCTTGGCTCTGCTGTCTTGGGGCGTCGCTCTTCATAATACAGGTTTTTTCATGTTTTCCGATAGTGGTCAGAGAAAGATGCAAAATGAAAAGAGAGTAGTGATTCTATTTCTTCTGTGAGGCATAGACTATTTCAAATGACTTCAGTTACAAAACCAGGATGTGTGTGTGTGTGTGTGTGTGCGTGATTGTCAACCCTGATGTTTCCTAGCAGTCCATCAATATTAGATACTCCCAGAAAGCAAAATCAAATAGAATAAATTAAAAAAATGAAATATCAATGTTTGCTAGTTAATAAAAAGAATACTGTGCTATAATATCTCACAGAAAATTTATACTTTTCAAAATACAAATTTGAAAAAATATGGTAATAATTTGGTTTTAATTTAAAAGAAATTGTTATACTGACTTTTATATTTTAGAATTAGATGTGTCTTAGCTCCCATCTAATTACATAGATATTGTTGTCTACAGTTTCCTGAAACTCACCTCCCACTAAAAACATTTCCCAATTCTTAGACCATGACAGATCACTTTGATGTCATTCAATGGATTTTGTTTTCTTGTTTCTTAATTGCAAGTACATTATAATGCTCGCCAGTATCTCCTCCTATAGTCTCCACTGATATGTCAATTTAGAATGTCTTAAAATGAACGGATTATCTCTCTTGATTTTCCATTCTAAATATTTATCAACTTGTCCCATCTCCCCACATCTAATTTAAAAGTCTTGTTTGGATTCTTATAGTCTTTCATTTGTTACCTCACAATTACTTCTCACTTGGTTTCTAGCTTTATACTCCCAATTTCTATCCCCGAGGGGTGTGAGCCATCTGAACATGCAAACCCACCATGATACTTTTTTTTACTGAAAATGTTTCAATATCTCACTGTTGACTCTTTAGCAGAGCATGTAAGGATGGGGATGACTGCATCTTGACATTTTTCTATGCCAATCGCTTGTTCAGACTCATACTTCTGATTTCTTTTTTTATATAAACCTTTTTTTTTATTTTTTAAAGATTTTTTTAATCTTTTTTTTTTAAGATTTTATTTATTTTTAGAGAGGGGAAGGGAGGGAGAAAGAGAGGGAGAAAAACAGCAATGTATGGTTGCCTCTCACATGGTCCTCACTGGGGACCTGGCCCGCAACCCAGGCATGTACCCTGACTAGGAATCGAACCGGGACCCTTTGGTTCCTAGCCCACGCTCAATCCACTGAGCTACACCAGCCAGGGCTATAAACCTGTTTTTATTGTTCAAGTAGAGTTGTCTGCCTTTTCTCCCCACTCCTCACCACTACCCCAGCCCTCTCCACCTTCCTCCCCTGACTCCACCCACCTTGTTATCGTCCATGTGTCCTTTATAATTGTTCCTGCAAACTCTTTATCCTTTTCCCCGTAATCCCCTCCCTTCTCTCCTCTCTGGCTACTGTCAGCCTGATTTCTCACACACATCAGGGTTTTTCCTGTCTCCATTCCTATGTTGTTTCTGCCTCTATCTGGTATGCTCTTTTTCTCCCTTCCAATAACTAGTTTTCATCCATCTTTTAGAACTTAATATGAGGGAAGGGACCCCAAAAACCTGGGTGTTATTTATACAAAATTGTATATTTATTCTTACATGTTTAAACTTCAGTCACCTTCAGAGTACTCTCCATCTGATGCAAAACACTTATTGATGTGTTTTTTCTTTCCACTGCTCAGAACGGTTTTTGAACTCGTCAATTTTTATGGCTTTTAGTATTTCCATTGTTTTTTGTAGCACCTATTCCACATTGGCAAAATGTTTCTTTTTGAGAACTTTTTTTTTAATTTTGGGAAACAAAAAAAATGTATTTTGGGACAAGATCAGGTGAACAGGGAGGGTGAGGTGTGGGGGTCATGCAGTTGTGTAGTCAAAAACTGCTGAACACTCAGTGTGGTGTAGGCAGGTATACTCATAAATCACCCATCATAAAATGGGCAAATGCATTGAAAGAGTCTTCAAAAAAATTCATTAAAGCCAAACACAGCCCCTCACAACACCACCAGCTGGCACACTGATGCAGATGGGTTGGTTGCTAGAATACTCACCTATAGTACAAGGGGAAGCCTGTACTATAAGTAGCCTGCCTTCTAAAAGATAATTCTGTTTTATGGGAGACCGCCCTCATACAGCTTTCAGCCTTCCTGTGGTCTTGAGCTTCTTTATCCTTTGACTTCCCAAGTCATCCTAAATGTTTCTTTATGTGGTATTTATCATTAAATTCATATATGTTTTGGATCAACCCACTAGGTTTGGACTCCGTAAGAGCAGAGTTATGCCTACTTGCTCCTAGCACCCTCAGTATCAAGTCACAAGTATGGGCTCAGTTAAAACTTCAATTCATAAGCCAGAAGGAACATTAAAGATTAACTAGTAGAATGACTGTATTTCAAAAATTAGAGACTGAGGCACGAGAACTGAAGGAAGATGCCAAAAAAAATTGGGAAGCAAGGCACAAGAAACTGAAGGGACATGCCAAAGGCTAAATGTTAATTTTTTACTGAGCTGAAACTAGGGCCCATATATCCCTGTAGCCTTCTGACACATTCTGAGTTTTATAAATTGGCGTATCCACGAGAAACATTGCTGTAATTTGATTATATTGATTTTTCCCTAATTACCTACATTTGGGAATGTTCCAGTGATAATGTTTTCTTTCTTGTTCACATTGGCCCAAGAGCTTGATATTTTCAAACTGTTCTGTATCTACTCTGCTCTTGATAAGACTCTACCATAGGTTGCTTTGCAATGTTATAAATCTCAGACACTCTACCTACTAAAATATTTCTACAAGCCAACCTAATTACTATATAATTCTGTATGATACCTTCATTGCATGGTATTATGAATGTTTGCTAATTAAAATCAATACTCAGGGATTAAATCAAAGAAAGATCATATGAGGGGAAAATCTATATAATATGGTATTTTGGTATGACTTTGCCATGGCTTGGCCCATCCTGACACAACCACATGCTTTTCCAGCACGGGTTAATCAGAGAGGAAGAAACTAGAAATCCTCCACTTCACACACTGGTTTCCAGCTGCAGTGTTTTTGACTTTGTAGATATGTCGTGTATAAAGTTGTATCTTGCTTCTATTATATGTGCACTATAACCCCTCATTCAAACCTCTCACAATCTCGGTGCCTTCTTACAATAACTTCTTATTTCTTCTTCCTCATTTACTCCTGGGATTCATTAGAATATTTTTCAGCTGTGTACTCTTTCCCTACCACCTCCATGGGAAGAATGTATTTTCTTGTACGTTAATCTTGTGTTTGACCTTAAAACATTCTTTGGTCAATGGAATATTAGCAGATGTGATGTGAACAGAAGCCTGAAATGGCTTAACGCTTGAGTTCCACCTTTGACCTAGAAAAGCATTCTCTAGAGCAAGGGTGTCAAACTCATTTTCACCAGGGGCCACATCAGCCTCGTGGTTGCCTTCAAAGGGTCAAGTGTAATTTCACCTCCTTAACAGTCAAGGAGTAGTTACATTTATACAATCCTAAAATTACATTCAGCCCTTTGAAGGCAACCGCGAGGCTAGTGTGGCCCCCGGTGAAAATGAGTTTGGCTCCCCTGCTCTAGACAGCTCTTTTAGTTCTCGCCCTTGGTCCTAGAGAAGCACATATGGAAAATACCTGAGAACAACCTGCACTGAGGAGCCACACCTACCTGGATCCACAACTTGAAGCAGAGTTTCCCAGACAAGCTCAACCTAGATGAACCAACCACCAGGCAGGAATAAATGATCATTATTTTTTAAGCCACTGACTTTGGGGTTGGCTTGTTTAACAGAAATAGCCCTGACTGATACAACACTCCTCCTTGGCTATCAAATTTAAAAGTCTTAAGCCTTTTGCATAATTCACCCCAGCACTCTCTTCTTCGTCCTCTCCTCCTTCTCTTTCTCTGCCATCCTTGGCTTTTAGAAATCCCATTTGATTCTCGATATCTTTTGCTTGTGTTCATTTAAGTTGCTTTTCTTCAATTTTTATTCCTCTTCTCTTCCCTTTACTTGATTCGCTACTTCCTCCTGAAGCATTTTTACATTTTATTTCATTTTTGCTTTTTTTCTTCTACTGCTGCCTGTGTTCTTTAACTTCTGGCTTCTCTTCCTTCTGTGTGTGCTACGCTTGTCTATCCTTTTATTTTCTTCCTATACCCAGTCCTTGTGGGAAGATGGCCCAACTGCATCCTGCTCCTCCTTCTCCTGCCTGTTCCTCCAGAAGCAGAAAGGCATATTAACAAATGATCTAAAATCCTCCCTTGATAATTCCACTTGGCTTTTTGGCTCCAGTGGTCCACCCATCCCCAGCTGCTGAGATGAACTCATTAATTACACTTCCTCTAGGCTGCTTTGTCTTTGAACAGCAGGAAGGGTAGAAGGAGAGGCAGTGGTATGTGCCAGAGGAGAGAAGGAAGAACCATGGGGAGCTTGTTAATGGTATCTTTGTTTTCTGAAGCAGGATTTGGAGAAAACAAGGCATGAGGTACATCCATTGTGTCAGAACAGAGAAACAAGCTTCTATTTGTCTTGCCAAATTTTGGAAATGTATGTGATATCTCTCCATTAGCTCACAGCAATATTGAAGATGTATTTGACTAAACTGGAATGCATTATCAGCCTAAGATGCCCAGAGGCTGCTTAACACAGCCATCCATATGCTTTTCTGAGTTAATTTGGAAAACAAAAAATTTAGTATCCAAATTGTCCCTAGGAATCTTTGGAGAATCCTGCCTGTTGAACGGAAAAGGAGATAGATGGCAGATTCATGCCACCAATTAATTGCAAGCTCTTGGGGATGTTCTGGACTAGGTCGTGGCTTAATTGAACTGCTTTATGGAATCCTTGGTTTCTAAGTCCTTTCTTAAAAGATCAACCCTGGCCGGGTAGCCCAGTTGGAACAACATCCCTAACATCAAAAGGTTGCAGGTTCGATTCCCAGTCAAGGCACATAACCAGGTTGCAGATTCGATCCCCGGTCAGGGAGAATACAAGAGGCAAACCAATCGATGTTTCTTTCTCACTTCAGTGTTTGCTCTCTGTTTCTCTCTCCCATCTGCTGTCTTTAAATCGATTGAACTATCTTCAGGTGAGGATAAAAAAAAAATGTTTAAAGATCAGCAGAGGCTAGATTTTGCAGTATAAATTATATAACTGCATTCACACCAATGTATAGAGTGGGCCATCAGTCCCTCTCAGGAGACTCAGATTGACCCCTAGATACTTCGCCCACAGCCAGGAAATTCCAAAAGGTGCTATTACTTTCTTCTTCAGCTTTTTAATCCATGTAATCTTTTACAAATGCCCCTAGGTAATGACTCTCATGGAATATTGCCATGTGGAATATTTCTTCTGCTGTTTCTCTTTTCTAGCACTCCTGGGACTGCCTGAAACCCAGGACGAGTAAAATCTTGTTATAAAATTATGTTAAGAGTTTTACTTAACATAAACTATTCACTCACTCATAACCCGAATGTTAAGTGGGCAGATTGGACATAAATTCCCGAGGCAACCTGAGTATGGGGCACCTCTCCACTTCTCCCACAGTCACTACCCCTTTATTCCTCCCCCAACTGGGCACTGTCTTAGTTTTTCATCACTGCCCCAAGAGATCACCTTAAATCAGGGGACTTAAAACAACAAAATGTTTCATCTCATAGTTCAGGAGGCCAAAAGTCCAAGATCAAGATGTCCTCAGAATTAGTTTCTCCCACAGCTGTTCTTGCTTCTAATGGCCGCTGGCAGTCTTTGGCATTTCTGGGTGTGTGACTGCACAATTCCAAACGCTACCTTTGACTTCACATGGCTTTTTCTTTTGTCTCTTCTTCTTTTTTGTCTGACAAGGACATCTGTCATTGAATTAAAGGCCAACCGTGTAATCCAGGATGATCTCATCTTGAGATCCATAATGGCACCTGAAAAGACCCTTTTTTAAAAAATATGGTCATGTTCTCAGATTCCATATGAGCATATCTTTTGAGGGGCGCCATTCCACCCACTACAGGTGCCTTGTGTGTAGACAACTTTGTCCTCAGATCTCAAGGTTTCTCTGAATTTACTACATTGCTTTGGGTTTGGAGGTAACCAGAAATGCATTCTTAGCTACACTGCAACCTATATTCCATCCCTTCAGCTGGATTTGACAGTGGAATGCCACTGGACCAGCAAAAATGGTTGGTTTTCTGACCTGGCTTTAGCCTCCCATAGGAGGCAGAAGAGAAACAAGGCACTGCAATTTCAGAGCAATGCAGAAAGTTGAGACTTTCACTGACTCCACCTTGTCTCTTTCTGTTTCTCTTCTAGCCAAAAATATCTTTTTCCTTCCTCAGCAAGCAGCAGACATGCTGGTCCCTGGATCTTCTAATACCCACAGATAGCAGTCCCTGTTTTTAGTCCTAATAGGCTCGTTTCAGTCTGTACATTTAAGAGCACACTGGCCATTTGTCGAGAGTCTGATCTGTGCCAGACTGCACTTGTTAATTGCATTTTATTTAGTCCTCATAACAAATCTTTAAGGTAGACATCAATGTCTTGTTTTATAGATGAGCTGGCTGAGTCTCAAAGAAGTTACAAAATAAAAAGCTGTCCAAAGGTAACAGCTAGCTAGTCAATGGCAGAGTTAGGGCTGGAATCTCGCCCTCTGGTTCTGTCCTCCTGGCATTTTCCATGCCTCTTCCACGCAGTATTATGTAGTCACTTGCTCACTTGGCATATATGCTTTAGTCATTTTTATACCTATGATTTCCTCAGCAAGATTATTAATAGGCATCCTGAGCACTTGCCAAGCACCTACTGGGTGCCCTGTCTGTTCTGTTACTCTGAGTTGATGCGCATGAAAGACCACACAGTTATCTTGGTAGGGCAAGCACTGGTCACGGCCCCAAGGGAATTAAAATGCCAGCCAGCAACCCTCCACGTGTTGGTGATTAATTCCATCTGACTCCAATTACTTCTTCATGCTGTGACACCCCCTTCTCTCGGCAATTATGTACTAAGGTTGTGCTGTATCCATTTGTTCCTGTTGAAATATCGTTTTGTAATTGCTTCCAAACAATTTTAATTCTGCATCTATTGTAGGCAGAGGGCTAAATCTGGCAATGTAAGCAGTTGCTTGACAATATTTGTAAGGTCCTGAGCAATTACTATAGTCAGACACCCTGTAAGGTAGGGATTATGCATTCTACCTCAACGTGCATGGTTTTGTGTGAGTTTCTGTGTGGGGAGCACTCTCAGACTCAGACTGTGGCTCTTTTTCTTTTATTTATGCCCTACATGTTTACTCTTGCCTCTTCAGCACTCATCATCTAGCTCTTTCTCTACCCGCCCAACACACAAGTTGCCATACTTCCCACAATGAGTTAACTTCACGGCAACTGGCTGGCTGAGTAGATTTCCCTACAGTTTTTGAGAAAGTGGAAGATGCTTGTAAGATTCAGGCCACAGCACACTATGAGTCCAATTGCTACTTAAGTAATAAAACCCATTACTTTAATTCCAAGAAGAGTCGGTCTTATTCCAAATACTAAAGTATAGCAAACAGCTATACCAAGATCCTGCCACACTGGTTTAGGATTCCTGTGTCTTGGCTGTTGCCCAAAACTGAACATTATCTTGTGCCCAAGATTTTACAATACTTTGGGCCTGGTTAAGAAAATACTCTATTGTAATTGTCTGCCTCTATTGTGTCGACTCTTCAGGGAGATAATGGTCCCTGATGCTGTTCCCGTGCCTCACTTTTGACTAACTTTGCATAATGCACATTACATTATTCCTGTCTTCCCCCATTAAGGTCTGCAAAATCACGGGTGATTGATTAAGCCTCAGACTCCACTAGAAATATCTTTTGCAATGAAGCTCTTTCAGAAGCAACATTTAAAAGAAAAATTATGTATTCTTAGGACATATAGCAAAATAAATGATACTGCAGACTTCCACGTTCTACAGAAGAAATACTCTGCTGCCGTAGTTTTAGCTATTCATCAGGAACAGTGGAATTATAGTTACTGAAGTTCTAATATTGTGGAAGAAAATGAATAGGAATGATGGCTCTGTTGCTTTCACGTAGTCAATTTTAAATGTTCTATAGAATGTTCCTCTAGACAAAAAGACATGAATGGAAAAAAGAAAAAAAAAATAGAATTTTTTAAAACAGCCTATATTTCTGGCTATAGAAAATAGGACAGCTTCTTTTGAGAGAAGTGTGTCCAGTGCATTTACTTATCACTTACTAATAAAATTGGAGAGGTGGACAGGCTGCCTAAGAAGCAGCCTCACACAGGCAGCAAGATGTAATTCCAGAATGTTCTGTTATACACATCCAGGTGGAGCATGAGTTCCAATTCTAGTCTGAGTACAATAGCCAAATGATTGTCACTTAATAAGTAAAGTAGATGGACAAAGTCATTTTCCCTGTGGCAAAAAAAGAAAAAAATAGCCAGCTGCATCTCTAGAAAGCTATCAAATGAAAATGAATATTTTATGGGAATTAAGCTGCATTTACTTTGTTAGTGTGACAGTGCCTTGGCCAGCTGACTGTATAATGACAGACGCACTGACCCTGTTGAACTTTCTGTGTTTGTAGTCAGGCAGAAATTAACAGCTACAAAGTTTTGCTTCTGCTCAAATCTTTTTAGATTTATTAAATATTGCCAATGGCTTTGCTGTGTATTATGACAGTGTGACAGTGGGTTCTCTCTTGATTTAGGTCTTCAACTATACCAGCATTACTGCACTCTAGTTTGGCTTGTCTATATACTAGTAATGAAACACTCTTCCTTTAAACTTTAGTATCTGTCTCTCCTGCTTTTTAAAAGGTACATGGACAGGAGATGTAGCAGAATGCTTAGAAGTCAAAACTTCCTATTTCTCTCCCTATGTACTCTAAAATCACTTAAATATAAATAAGGGTTTTTTATCCTTATTAATATGTGGTATTTTTTCTTTGTGTCAGCCACCATGTTCAGAGCTTTAATATATTATCTCATTTAAGCTTCACAATAACCATGAACGTTATTCACAATGATGCACTGTACTGACGAGAAGATGGAGGTTTCTGGAAGTTAATCTGGTTTAAGGTCAGGTAGCTGGGATTCAAAACCAGTTCTTTCTGACTATAAAGCCTTTGATTCCATCCACTGTGAGCCTGTTTTCACACAGTGAAGATTGCCTCTTAGGGACCCTGTTGATAAAAGGTTGGAATCTGACCATTTTATCTTAAAATGAATAAAGCCAGCTGAATACAGAAACAGACAGACTGATAGTCCAGATGGCGATGTTCTCTGCATGGTTCTCTGGCTTGCTATGGGCCTGGCTTTGTCGAGCTGCAACTGCACCTGGACCAGCCGGTGAATGAATGATGGAGAGGAGTTACCCTCGTTACAAAAGCCTCTAGGACTGTAGAGATAAGCCAGGCTATTAGGCCCAAGTTGCTGCTTTTCAGTTGTCCACAGGAAATCCAGAGTTTAATCGAACTCATTCCTGCTGTGTGACCTTGAGAAAGTCACTTTAGTCATTTCTGGATTCTAGTCAATGAAAACTAAACAAAATGAATGTAAAACACCTAACCTACAGCAACAAACAATTGCGTCTGTCAATAGAAGGCATTCAACAAATGGTAGATTTCCAAGATTCTGTTCTTGTTTTCCTACTTTATTTTTTAATCCAATAGGTGAAAACAAGTATTACTCTTTCTCTGGTAATTTTATCTCATACCTAGTTCACAAAGATGCTGTTCTTGTTTTCTATTACTTGTTTATTTTTTTACTCCTATAGGTAAAAATGTGTATTACTTTTTCTCTGATCATTTTATCTCATACCCAGTTCCCTCTGTTACTCCTGTAGCTCACTGAATTTCCTATTTTTTCCATATTTGAAAAACTCTGAATTGTGATGCATTTTATAATTGGGATACGAGGAAACATGCCAGCTTCCCAGATGGCATTGCTTGTGAACGAGCATATTGGGCCATGTGTTCAAGGTATCTGTTCCTCTGATTGTCCACACAGGTGAGCTATTTGCATTGGCAACACCATATATGGTTGAATTTTAACTTAAATTGGAATAACTAACTATCACTAAATATACATTATGCAACATTGAAGTAAAAAAGTACTGTGCATGTACAAAGTGGTTTGCAGGTGCCCAATAATGCAATTAAAAGCAGTAGAAATGGCCAGGTTATTGGAATAGATCAAAGAATTGCAGAGCTGAAAGAGTTTGGTGTGTCTTAAAAAACAAACCAGCACTCAAGGACTCTGGATTCTGATAAGATGCAGCGTGATGGGCGTTTACATTTTATTAAGTTTCTAAGATCTTCACCAAAATGATATACCCATGTCTTAATACAAGAGAAAAAAATGTCAATTTTTAAAATTCTCACCAGATAATTCTTATTTCTGAATTTAAAAATAAACCTGTAATACTCTCTGTTTTTAGCACATTCCCTGTTTCTTTACGTTACTTTGTTTCTTTGCTTTGCTGAGATTATTCTTATCCCTTTGTCGCGTATACGAGTTATGGGGAATATCACCAAAATGTGCCTTTGCTTCTCCCTTCTTTTGCTGCTGACCCTTCCATCATTTCCAAAGGGCAGCCGACAGGAAGTCCTGAGAGTCACAAAGAAAACACTGTTTTCGATCCACATCGAGACATACTCAAAAGGCAGGGGCATTTGTACCATCAGTATATTAAATCGGAGACCAGGATACAACAATTTTTGAAGAAGGCATCTAAGAACTTGTCCTCCAACCTTAGTGATTTTCCATCTCTTCCTCCAAAGAAAGGCAGAAATTTCTGGCACACTGTGGATGTAAGACATGAAAATTTTTAGAGATGGTAGAAGTAAGTAAAAGCAAAAATCATTTTCAGGTTTCTAAGGAGCCAAGTAGTGAGATGGGAACTCCTAGTTTTTCAGGAAAAATATGAGTAGCCACAAAAGCTAAATGGAGTGCAGCCAACTCATCAGGGTCTTCTTGATACTGTCAGGCGAGCGAAGGGATGGACGCCCGCAGGAAGGCACCAACGGAGATTTCCCAAAGGTCAGTCTTGAGAGAGCCAGTACCAGATGCAATCCTCCCAAGAGACCAGACCTGTGATACATCAGCAGAACAGGTCAACAAAAAAAGGACCACAATGCAGCTGCCCAACCCACTGACCTGCAGGGCTTGCATCAAGCTCAGGAAACCGGCTACTCTTTTGCATTTCCACTTTGAGGCCCTCATGTGCATAAGGGGGCACTCTCCCTCCCTGCCACTGCCAGGCAGCATGTGCATATTGCTCTGGGAAATTAGAAATGAAACTCAGAGAAGAAAGCAAGAAAATGTCTGTGAGAAGCAAGCAGAAATCCTAAGATGGGAATATTGAACTGCAGTACAGAAGAAGATCTGAATTTAAGTGAAACTTTTCTAAGAGTGGCTGTTTTAAACCAGAAATGGTTGAAAAAAATTAAGTACTAAAATGGAACATAATAAGCGTCAGTTCTAGGCAGACCAGGGGCCCGGGAGCAAAGCTGGTACCACTGTGAGTTAAACAAAGGCGGCCTCATTTGTGCACCTCTGGTGGCTGTCATTTGTTTCCACTAAGTCAGCTCCCCATTTGTTATGACAAATAAAAATAAAAGAAGTCTCTTTACATTCTGAAACCTACTTTTGGACTTTTGCCTGGAAGCTTATTACTATTAACCTGTAAGCTAATTCTTCGCCTTCAGCAAACCTCTGGTTCTGACACCCTCCCCAGGATGTGACTGCACTGGCTACCTGCCCGCCGCCCCCTCAGATGCTGGTTTGATTGTTCTTTGCCCTCTGAATTGCCCAACTCTAACTTCAATTCCATCCCTGATTCGATCTCCTCTCTTGCCTCTACACAACCTTCACTACTATCCCTGAAGCTAATACAATTTATTTTTGGGCTCCAGTTGGAAGCAGTAGGCCCACATGGCTTTCTGGGCTCTGGCACCAAAGATCCCACAATTTTTTGCCTCCTATCATTTGCAGTAGCTGGTTCTGATGGAGTTTCTTGCATTACACATGGCTACTGGAGTGGTGTATGCACTTGGGCTTCAATTTCCTACATCCACTTCTTCTGACTGCTAATGCTTTTCCTTCTGTTCCGCCTGGGCATTTCAGATCTCCAGTGCGAGTATCTGTGTACCTACCAGTGCTACAGTGGCAACTTCTCCAGGGATATTTCTGAGTTCAAGACTAACATTCCATTCACCATTTTTCAAGACTATGTTTCTGTTTATCAGGATAATTCCTGCTGGGCTGTTTTTCATTTAGGTTATCAGACTTTGTGGTTCTTTTCTTGTCATTTTTCTACCAGTGTCTGTATTATCTATTGTTCTCTACTAGCAGATACGGAAGCTCAGCCCTGGCTGATTTGTTTGTGAGAGAAGCATAATTCAAACATAGTTCCATAGATCAGGGACAGGACAGACATGATTAGACAAGACAGAAGAATGAAACTAGTTTGGCTTGGAACTAGAAAACGCAGTTTAACTTTTCTCAGAAGAATGAAGGATTAATTTATTAAAATTGTCCTGAGCAAATAAGGTTTATGAACTAGGTCCCATCACAACACTTGCCCTCAAACCTGGTGC
>PVJI01019688.1:0-30515 GCA_004026765.1 Micronycteris hirsuta | reverse complement strand
TCCTCCTCCGCGCTTGCCGGGAGAGTGTGCGATGGATCGTGCGTGATTGATCGGGGGTGTCTGCAGCGGCAGGGGATGAAGAAATGATGACAGGGCCCTGGCTGGCGCAGCTCAGTGGATTGAGCGCGGGCTGGGAACCAGACGGTCCCGGTTCGATTCCCAGTCAGGGCACATGCCTGGGTTGCGGGCCAGGTCCCCAGTGAGGGCCATGTGAGAGGCAACCACACATTGCTGTTTCTCTCCCTCTCTGTCTCCCTCCCTTCCACTCTCTCTAAAATAAATAAATGAAATCTTAAAAAAAAAAAAAAAAAAAGAAATGATGACAGGAGATGTGTTTGCCATCCTTGCACTGGATTATCTGGAAGGTCCTTTGCAGCTTACTTTCTGTAAACCTGCTGGAAGCTTCGCTGTAACTCCAGGGGCACTGCTGGTAGCCACGTTCATGAGCCTTCCCTCTGCACTGGGAAAGGGGAAATGGCTGCCCACCAAGCTCCCTGCCACACCCGCTCTGACCCCAGACACCTGACCCAAACAGCGCCTCCCTCCAGAGGCCTGTGCACACCTTTGCTGGAGGCCCACTGAGCACCAAGTGCAGAAGAGGGCCGCCCTGACTTCCAGACGGGAAAAACAGGGAGGGCAGCTCACTTTCAGTGTGACTGTGTTACAGGTGACATGCGAGGTGCTTTGCAGGTGTAATTTCAGTGGGAGGCAGAGAGTGGGTACCGGGGCTCTGCGGGGCGTCCTCACAGCCATGTAGTGGGTCAGGGGGCGGGGAGGCGGGGCGCGGGGTGAGGGTCACACTACGAATGACGGAACCAGGTGCCGCCATGGAATCTCTGCTGAATCCCACTCTGGCCCTGCCCTGTGGACGCCGGTGACCTTGGGAAGCCGGGTGCTCTCTCCAAGCCTCAGTGTCCCCTCCCCGAGAAAGCTGACACCATGATGGACTCAGAGCAGCGATGTGGGGATCCCTGAGACAAAATAAACAGACATACTTTAATTGCTGCAATTTAATATTATTATCTTAGCTCAGAGCCTGGAACGAGCCAGCCTGGACTGAATCCTAGTTCTGCCGCTTGCTGGCCATGGGCCAGGCTGGGTGATTGCATACCCTCTCTGTTCCTCATTCTTCAGCTGTAAAATCTGACAGAGTCGTTAAGGGAATAAATGAACTTACATATCAACTTGCTTAAAACAGCGCCTGCACCCAGAAAGCACCACACCAGTGTCAGCTGTGACAACCACGATAAATTAACCACAGTAGCTGAGAGCAGTGGACCCAGAGTCTGCAGTCATGAGGCCCCACATTCCAGAGGGTTTGGATCAGACCCCGAACACCCTCGGGTCCATAATCCAGGGGGGCTGAGCAGGTGCAGTCTGGGAAACTGGGTGGATCAAACTCGGCCTGGGTCCAGGATGGGCAGGAAGCATAAAGAGGTCTGGAATTTCCTCCTCTCAACCTGCCTCCCAAACTTTCAGTAGGTTCAGCTGCCGCTGCCTCTGGCAACAGGCTCCATCCTGCAGAGCCACCCCTCTGGCACGTGTGGCCCCTCAAAGTGTCCTGGTGGGCCTGCCCAGGAGGTCCTCGTCAGAACTGAGATGTCAGAAAGCGGGCACTGCCCTGCCTCCTTCATGCAAACAAGCCCAGCGCCCCCACTGGCACCTTCTGCTGAGCAAGAAGGGCTCCTCCGGCTCCAGTCCTGGCTCTGAGAGTGTCTGCCGGCTGTGTGCTGGAGGGCCCAGGGAGAAAACCAAGCTCCCCTCTTTCCGTTTCATCCCTCATCACATGCCCCGCCCTCTCACTTCTCATGCCACCAAGGAAAGCAGGTCAGGTGCAGGGTCTCTCTCTCTCTCTCTCTCTCTCTCTCTCTCTCTCTCTGTCTCTCTCTCTCTCTCTCTCACACACACACACACACACACACACACGCTCGTCCTAGTAAAATCACCAGAAGAGGCATGGGATTGTTGGGCCCTGGGGAGGTAAAGCCCCTGCACAGGCGAGAGTCCAGACCCCAGGTCACTCTGTGGAAGGAGAACTGGAACACCTGAGAAGGGTGGAAACATCTGCACCGCCATGTGGAAACAGCCTATGGAAGCACAACCATGTGTCTGGAAAGTCTTGGAACAAAGGACTTCATCAGAGCCTTGCACAGTCCCAGCCCCCCCTGGGTGGAATCTCAGGGTGAAGAACCAGGGCTGGCTTTGCTGAGCAGGACTGTGTCCCAGAGCGTGTCAGCAACCATTCGCGGTGAGGGCCATCCAAGCCGCACCGGCACACAATGACCACGCACGACTGTCTTCCCGGGATGACAGTCACTGGCTGCCCCAGAGCTGGTTTCCTCACACGGCCTCTCAGCCCTCAGCACGGCGGATCATCTCCTTAGCATCAATCTCCTCTGACCTCGGCCTGGCCTGGACATCACATAATCCTGTTAGGACAAGGAGGCCGACTGGCAGCTGTGGGTCGTGAAGTGGCCCAGGCAGGGGCCCTGCCAGCCCACTGAGAAGTCGTTAAGACTTTGACAGAGTCGGTGACTCCCTGAGGAGCGGCCAAGCATCACCCAGAGACGCAGCTTCCTTCATGGCGCAGCAGCACCGGGAACTCACAGGCGGCCGGGGGCTGCGGGCCACTCTCAGACCCCAGCAGTCCTGTGTTTCTGGGGCTGATGCCGCGGGTGGCCGCTCTCAGTGGCCGCCAAGGCTCACCGTGAGGGTGTTCTAAGGAAGGTCTGACCACCTTGTCTTTCACTCTGCTGTTCTCAGGACAATATACTTCTTTGAAACACCCACATTCCAATATTATGTCTGAAGAAGATACTTAAGGGCTTGAGGAAATTCTGAGCCTGCCAAATTTGCCCCAGGACCAGAAAGGTCAGACAGGGTGCTCCCTGGGGCTCAAAGGTCAGTCCCTAGTGTCACATACAGCTCAGTCCTCCACCCGCCTGCCCAGCTGTGACTCCGAGCTCTTGGATTCTGCCCAAAGGCCCACCTTCCCTTGATGGGCCTCCTGCCCGTGCTCCCAGTTCTGCACCGGAGCCCCAGAGATGGGGGGGCTCGAGGAGAGCAGGTGCACACCTGAGGGGTTTCTTTTGGGGCCCTAAGACTCATGTTGGGGAAGGTCTTTGGGGAAGGAGGCCAGCAGGCAGGAATTGGTAAGATGGACGGTGAGAGTCTCAGCTGCCTCAATCGTTTGTCAAGTTGGACATCAGCCCCCACTCAGCCCTCACTGCACTTGGGACCCTCAGCATCCCCCGAAGTGGTCCCGCCAGCTCCCAGGATGTCCTTTGGGATTCCTGGTGGGGGGCTGCGTGGGGGAGCCTGGCAGTCTTCCTAGGACACCAGAACTAAATGCAGAGCAAAGGGAAGTGCCATCACGGCTTCTGGCACCTACAGGAGGTTCCCCTAGATGCGACTTGGCCTGAACCAAGCCGTCTGGCAGGAGACTCTGCGGGACACAGGAGCCAACTTGCGGGTGGTGGGCTGCGCAGGGAAGGTGCTGCGGGCAGCCCCGATGTCACCCATGCAGGCGCATGACACTCACAGCTCACTGACTACAGGTGAACCTCCTCATTTTACAAGAGAGGACGGGGAGGCCTGGAAATCACAGATACGGATACCTAAGGGCCTTGCCTCCTGGGGGCGCTCTCCTCTCCTAAGCACTGCCCCGTCTTCGCCTCCACCCTGTCTCCCAGACCGACTACCACCCACTCTCCTCTGCCAACTCTCTGCCCCCCCTCCCGCCCTCACCCCACCTACTGCCTATCAGTTTTGCCCGTCCCAGTTGTCCAGCTGCAGGAGGGACGGAGTGGACAGGGAGACCACGCAGGTCTGGGGAGGCCTTGCTTACCTTCCCCCAGGTCCAGGCTGTGGAGCATGAGCCAGTAGATGGTGCTGCGGAGGGTGCTGTTGTGCAGAGAGGCTGAGCTGCTCCCTCGGGTCAGCACAGAGGTGAGCTGAGCAGGAGAGAGCAGCACAGGCCTCAGTGGGCCCCTGCCCGAGCCCAGGGAGGAGCCGCCCCAGGGCCTCCCTTAACCCTGCCTCCCTCCCAGCAAGATCAGCACCAAAGCGCGGGAGCCTCATCCTGGCCTCCCTCACCCTGCACCTCACCCAGGAGAGTTACATCGCTCTCTTTCTCAGCCTCCCTGCCACGCTTCCAAGACTGACTAATTCTACCCACTGAATAACTCCCTGAGGTCCCAGCAGGGCGCAGCAGACAGTGTGCCCTGAGGATAGCACATCGCCAGGGGTGTGTCCATCCCCCAAGAGCACCCTCAGAGAAGCACACACTCATCCACACACCACACAGACAGAGCTTCGCAGTCCCCAAACAGCACCGTGGGGCTTTACCACTGCCGCACTCCCAGAGACAAGAAAGACTGTGATCCCCTTCTACAGAACAGGAAAGGGAAACTCAGCAAGTTCATGCAGGGTATAAATGAAAGCCAAGACTGGCACCCAGGCCTTCTGACTCCCGATTCAGATATTTTTCTTAAGCCATGTGCTCCAGAACCTACACAGGCACACACATACACACAACTATAGGTGCAGACACACAGATGTGACACACACTTATTCACAATGACAACACAGATTTACAAAGGAGCATCCAAAGACAGGCAAACGCTTGCTTGGTCCCTCTATCCACCCGATGAGCCCCCACTTTCACCTTCCCCATCCCTCTGGCTCTGAACTCTTCTGCCATCTAGTGGCCGCGGTAACACAGTACTTTACGACAGGCCCAGGGGTTTTCTTTGGATGGGGGAGATTTCATTTGGACCCAGCTTCTCCTCTCTTAGGTCCCCATACTTCTTCCCAGCTACCCCATGGGCCGAAGGCAGCCAAGACAATTCTTCAGAAACTTCAGACTCCCCTGCCCCCAGGGCCTTTCTGAAGGCTCCCCTAGCTCTGGGCATTCCAAGCCACAGGTAATTAGGCTTTTGAGCCATCGTGGCGTGTCGGATTGTCAAGCTGGACGTGAATTCATGTAGTCCAGTTATCCTACAGGTGCAGGATCTGAGGCCCCAGCTCACCCAGTGAGCTAGTGGCAAAGTGAGCAGTGACAGGCTAGCTCCCAAACTGGCACCTCCTCCAAGGCCACCTGGGGTTGAAAGTCCCTGGCAAAGGAGCCCACTCCTTCCCTGGCTCACCCTGGCGGCAGCCCCAGGAGCATGCCAGGCCCAAGATGCCCAGCATCAGGACCGTAGGGCCCTGAGTCGGAGGCTGTCCTCTGAGACCCCGCAGTGCCCTCGCTGGCAGACTCCACACGGCACCCACCTTCAGCTTCTTGTTATCCTGTAGCTCATCCTCCGCAACCGCCCCATCACCTGGCTGCAAACAGGAACAGCAGTCACAAGACGTTTGGAGAGACCCTTGCTTTCTCCCTACTTCCCTCTGTCTCCACGAGGCCCTCAGGTTGGAACACAGAGACGCACCCAGAGACAGCCTGGCCTTCCACAGCCTGGCAGCAGCCTGCACACCCCACTCCCACTCAGATGTGTCCACTCACTGCGGCCCAGTGACACCGCCTGTCTTTCAGTCCCCCAGATGCACCGTCCTCTTCACCCACCTTGAAACCCTTATAATGGGGTACCCACCTAAATCTCTTTTATAGACTTCTATTCTTTTCCTTCTTAACACTTTCCCACTTTATCTGTGTTAGTGGTATGTTAGCAAAAATGCAAATAAATCTTTTGCCCACTAGCATCTTGAAGGCAGACTGCCTATTTCATTCACCTTGTGTGTCCAGCATGAAAACACTGCAAGGGTTCAGTAAATAGCTGTTAAATGAATGAGCTGCCCTCTAAATATACCTAATCTATTCTAACTTCTATTACCTTGTTCATGCCTTTCCCTCTGCCTAAAATGTCTTCTCCATACCTTTGTCAAATTTTCAGAAAATTCAGGGTAAATTCTCTTTTTCTTTTTTAAATCTTTTTTTTTTCATTTTATTTATTTTTTTAAAGAGAGGGAAAAGGGTGGAGAAAGAAAGAGAAGCATCAAGGTGTGGTTGCCTCTCACACGCCTCCTATTGGGGACCTGGCCGCAACCCAGGCATGAGCCCTGACTGGGAATCAAACCAGTGACCCTTTGGTTTGCAGGCTGGCACTCAATCCACTGAGCCACACCAGCCGGGGCATCTTTTTATTCTTTTAATGCTTACCCAAGGATATGTTTAATGATTTTTAGAGAAAGTGGAAGTGAGGGGGAAAATATCTTACATCGATATTTTTCTCCCCAGAGAGAGAAATATCGATGTGAGAAAGAAACCTCAATCAGTTGCCTCCTGTACATGACCTGACCGGGGATCGAACCTGCAACCTAGGTATGTGCCCTGACCAGGAACTGAACCCACAATTCTTTGGTGCGTGGGATGATGCTCCAACCAACTGAGCCACCTGGCCAAGGCCAGGGTGAATTCTTTTTTATACATAGCGTCCCACCTCACCCTCACTTTAGTTCACTCTGATCTATCTCTCCTAAAAAGCTCTACAACAACGTGAGCATGTTTTATGAGGCCGAAGTCTGGCTCGGTAAACAAATACGAGCCAGTGTCCTGGGGAGGCTGCAGGGCCGTCAGCTGGGAAGTGGCACAGCCCTAGAAAGGCAAGATGAAGGCTCATTAAGCACACAGCATGTACTGCCTGGACCACTAGCTTGCCACTTTGCATTTACTGCCACTTGAACTTAAAATATATATATATATAGTTTAACTTTTCACATATATGAGTTGTCTACCCAGCTAGACTCCTTATTTTTTGGCCATGCAATGAATTTATGATACAGTCATCTCTGTTCCCCTGACCTGTGGTACCGTGTCTTGTGCACGGTAGCTGCTCACAAAGGTGAGTGACTAAATACTCCCAACTGGCCTCTAGCGCCATCTTCAGGCAGGAGGGTCACTAACAGCTGCCCCTAGTAAATGTCCTCACCTTTCCATTGTCTCTTGCACCCCACCAACCTCCATGACCAGAACTAGAACTGGAATCGCTACACTCCCTTCTCTGTGCAGCTCAGAAAATAGAGAAAATACTACCTAAACTAGGGCTACCCACTCATCCATCCACCCAATATGTTCATTCATTTAATTCTTATTTGCCGAGCACCCACTTGCTTACATGGTGCTGCACTGTAGGGACTCAAAGATGTTTTAGGACATGGATTGTATGTCCCAAAAGGAATTGAGGCAAATGATAACACAAACGCATGACTGATCAGAATGTGTTTCAAGAAATGAGAGGGAGAGATAAAGGTGCTGCTGGGATGGATGAGGAAGGCTTCCTGAAGCAGACAGAATTTGGGTGGGTCTTACAGGATGGGGGAGGTTTGAATGCTTGGATACACACCGAGTGAACGGACAAATGACTGGACAAATACACAGGTGAATAAAGAGTCTTGTTTCCATGGTGTGGTGGGAATCACGTTTGCCTCAGAAATGAATGCAACGGAGCAGAAATAACAAATATGGACACAGAGGGGGCACTGCAGGTTTTCTGAACATGTCCTCTGCCTTTTTCACAATGTCCCTGTAAGCGCACTGGGATGCTGGGGTCTACAGCAGCGACCCCACGGCTCAGCCGCCTCCCTGCACATCATACCCAACCTTCATCCAACGAGTGCTTCTTGGAGGCAAAGAACGATGAGGAGCCAGGACACCCTTCGGGGTGGCTGGTTCTGGCCACAGAGGAGAGACACACTTTTGTCCCCTGATGCTCAGGCCTACTGATTTCTCTGCAACTCAGAGTTGCTCAAGCCCAGCTACTTCTGGATAGGTTCATTGTTCATTGCACATATCTCTAACCTCAGTATGCACTTCTAACTTTCTGAAACCCTTCACATCCATTTCCTCATTCAGTGCTGCTAATTCTATGAAATAAACAAGGCTAGTGTTATTATTGCTATTTTGATAGATGAGAAAACAGAGGCGGAAATATACTGTGACTTGTATTTGCAAAGATAGTGACAATCCCAGTCTCCTAATGTCCATTCACGGTTTTCATTACTGTGGCTGTTTTTCCTAAATCACATTTCTTTTCCCAAGTATAATAAGAACATGAGATCAAATCTACATTCCCTAGTGTCTCTGTTTCAGACTATTGAGGTAAGTGGACGTGACGTTTGCCCAGATTTGGGTGTGGCTGAGGGCCCATTCATGGGTACAGTGCCAACAGTGGGTGCTCTCAGAATACGCCCTTATTATAAACACCCCCCCACATCCACCTCTCCCTCCTCACCATTCTCCCTCCTCTCTCTTCAGCCTCGCCACCCCACTTTTCCCTTTTCCTCATGAAAATTAGCAAAGGGGCTGAGGAAACTGAAGAGGATGTCTTCATGCCCGCCACCTGTGATGGATGTATCTTTCTGGGAATGAGCAATGGATCCCTTGCAGCTAGCTATTCACAGGAAACTGGGGAGGAAACACGGTGGCCCCTCAGGGGCCATGTCCTCTGGATTTCCAATTTCCATCTCCCACTGATGTAGCAATTAATCATTGACCTCTCCCCTTCTAGACACACATCCCTGACACATGTCCTGAACCACACATTTTAGTCAGATTTTTACAAAAACATTCATTCAACAAACATTTACTGAACCCCTGGTCTGAGTCCTGCCTTCACCCAGGTTACACTCTGGGTGGGGACCCTTCACTTTATCCCTTCACTCAGTACAGTCTTCCACCCTGATCCACTCATTTTGACCTGCTCATTTGTCTAGGCTGGAAACCCAAGAGTCTGCCCAAATTCCTCCCTCACCCTCACAGCCCGCATCCAATTAGCTATCAGGCCTACTTCACGGAAGTCCTCCAATCCGGCCTCATCTTTCCACTCTCCTGCCTACAATCCTGCAGGAGCTCCTGACTCCTGCTCTGTTCTTCTTCTGGTTCATTTTCTACCCCTCAGCCAGTGATTTTCAGAGCAAAGCACACCATGTCCCAGCCCTGCATCTTGGGGGCCCACCATCCTCAGAAGGGAGCCCAGACTCCTTAGCTGAGCACACTCCAGCCTGCTGCTTACCTCCCGCCCAGCTCTGTGCAATGGAAGCAGAACGGGAGCCCACTCACAACAGGCACAGTTCCTGAGTTCCTTGGACTCCTTTCTAGCAGACAGTAGTTAGTGTTGGGAGGTCCAAACTACAGGTTTTTAATTTTAAATAAATATAGATTTGCTTTTAAGGGTAGCCAGTAATTCAACCTGCCTTTTAAAAAAACTAATTCTGTTCATTGAAAATCATCCTGGATCTGTTTCAACGAATAGCTAAGAACCGAGTGGCACCACTCTCACTGGCGGGGAAACGGCTGCAATGAACGTGCCTGGACAGTCTCTGCAGCAGGTTCAAAAGCCTCTTTTGAAATCACGATTATGCTTCGCATCCTTGGCAAGCTTCACTCTGACGGACTCGCTCTGATGAAATGGCAAATTCAGAACTTGTAGAGTTTAAATAAAAACAGAATTACTATGAAGGACTGGGAGGCAAGTTAGAGACATTTTGAAAACGGCTGGCCTGACGTGTGCCGGGCATCGAATGCTTTCCGCAGAGGCGAGCACCGGCTCCGCGGCCACCCAGAGCAAGGCCTACCCCGGGAACTTCCTTAGGGGGCCCGTCCCTTCGCAGTGAGTGACAGGACACTCTGAGCCTCCCTTTCTTTTTTTAAGCGGCTGGCTTCCTGGAGCAGTAGCCTCGTGGGAATAGAGCCCATTGGGGGCGTTAGGATACAGGATTCCAGATCTGATACCTGCTGGGCTGTATGACCTTGGGCAGAACATTCCTTCTTTTTGGGCAATCTGCACAGGCGGCCACTGGGGCTCAGGTGATTGGATCAGACAAAGAACCATTGTGCTGTGCCTGCCAGAATTACCTCACTGGACACAGGACATTCTCAATGAACGTTAGAATGAGGCAGGACCTTTTGGTGATGAGCTGGACTTTGTCACTTCCCCAAAGAAGGGAAGGTACCTGTCCAAGGCCACACAGTCAGAGGCAGAATTGGAGGAGAAGCCAGGTTTCCTGACTCTCAGTTCCATGCTCCGGCCAGAACACCACATTATCTCGAAACCCCTAACAGAAGCACACCTTATCTCCTTTGCGTCTGTCTCTCCCAGACACGCTTCTGAGTTCGGTCTCCATCCTGCCCACTCATCAAAACTGCCCGGGATTAAGTAGCTAAATCCGTACACTCTTTGCACGCAAAATTCTGCTCACACCAGTGGCTTCTCTAAGACCTGAAACAGGCAGGCGATGAGCCAACCTTTCCCCAAACTCGGCCTGTGGGAGCAGGCAAGTAGTGGGGTCGGTGTTCCCCGGTGCCCTCACTTTGGAGTCTCAAGGAATAAACTAAACTTTGAGGTAAATTTTCAAAGATAACTTCCCCAATTTAATCTTCCAGATTACTGAATTGTGCAGTGAGTTTCAGAGGAAGGTCCCTCGTGGGCACAGAGAATTTCTTGGAAAGGAACTCTGGGGCCAGAAGAGAGCCCCAGAGTTAGTGCTCCCGGTATCTAGTCTCCGGTCCTCACAGAGAGAAGGCTCCGCACTCAGGGCTGGCTTGTCAGTGGATGAGGGGAGCGCCCAACTTCTCCACTATTTTAAAAGCAAAACAAAGTCAAAATATCCTCCCCGCTTCCTTCTCAGACCCCATCCAAGCCACCAGACCCTCCAAGTCTGGCATGTGAACAAATACGATTAAAGTGAGGGTGCTAGATAAACGCTAGACGCCACGCACAGAGAAGAGTTGATCATTTTTCCCTGCCTGGTATCTTCTTGGACTTTTCCCAAAGCCCAGCTGAAATGTCATTTCCAAAGACCCAGTCAGACCAAACTGGGTTCAAACCCTGACTCCACCACCTATTTGTTGTGTGACTTTGAACATGGGTGGTTTGGTTTCATTAGGCCTCAGTTTCTTCCCCTGTCAAAGGGGGGTCATAATCACAACCATTTCACATGGGACGACTAGGGGCTGAGCCAAGGTCGCTCTTGGGGAAGTCCCCAGCATCAGTGCCTGGCAGAGAGTAGGCCTCTAAATGTTGAATGAATGGCAAGGGAACCAGAACACCCACCTCTCGAGGTGTCTGACCCAGTACTTTCTACTGTTTGGTCCTGGGCTTCCCCCCACCCTTTTGCCCCAACGGAGCTACAGAAGCCTGAGCTAGCCTGTTCTCACCTTGCTGAAGTCCCCTAGGGCCATGACCTTGGCCACTGGCCTCCTGCTGAGCTGCTCCTTCATCCAGAGCTCGAGCTTCTTGTTCCACTTCATGGCGAACACATAGAAGGCATAGGCCAGCAACAGCAGCAGGCTCTCCCACCAGACAATGAGGCTGTCCAGGAAGAAGAGAATGAGCATCATCAGGTCAAGGATGTAGAAGGAGACGTCACGGAACAAGGGCCACCAGGTGAGGTTGAGGATCTCCCGGGAGAAGAGGGCGCAGGTGCCGATGACAAAGAGGATGTTGAACACAGCAGAGCCCACAATGGTGCCGATGCCCACATTGCTGTGGGAGATGAAGACGCCGATGAGGGAGGTGAAGAGCTCGGGGGCAGAGCCTCCAGCAGCCATGAATGTGGCACCTGCCACGTCCTCGGAGATCTGCAGCTTGTCTGTGATGACACCCAGGGCTGGGACAAAGTACTCATCACACACGATGGCCAAGGCCACAAATACATACATCATGCCAAAGATGTGCAGGGCCACCCAGCCCTGCCGCCGCTCCTCCAAGCCGAACAGGTCTGGGGGGTACTCTGCCTTGGGGTGGTGGTCTGGCTGGCTGGGGGGCAGCGCTGAGGGACTGGGACCCGACGCCTCTGGGAGCAGGCCCGTCGTCAGGCTGGGGGCAGGGGTCGTGGGCATGGCTGGAGCTGGCTCCACAGCCACACAGTGACAAGCCTGGGTGGTCGGATCTGCCTTGGCGCTGGGAGTTGCTGAGGTGCTCGGTGCTGTGGAAGGTTTCTTCGCCAGCCCCCAGAAGGTGGCTGAGGATATTCCCATGGTTGGTGTGCTGGTTCTGGACGAGAGATTCCTAACCGTCCAAGCAGCGGTGGAGGCTTTGGTTGCTGCTGGGCTGCTTCCTGTCGTGGTGCCAATCGTCACCTGCCCCTCAGAGATGGCCGCAGCGTGCTCTAAGGCCGGTCCCTGGGAAGTCATCAGGTTGTCCTTTCCCATTAACCCCCGAGGGTTGGTTGAGCTGTTATTGTCCATTCTTCTGGGGGTAGTCAGAGTGCTCTTTTCTGCCACACTCCTAGGAGAAGTCAAGATGTTTGTCTTTATGTCACTTATCAGGAAAGTTGGGGTGTTATCAGTTATTCCCTTGAGAGTAGTTAGGGTGGTTTCCTCCGCTACTCCCTTGGAGGGGCTGGTCGCCAGTGTTTTGTCGGTTGCCATAGTTTCACTGTCTTTCACGGTTGTTCCGGGGGTGATCCCATGGTTTCTTGTCATTGTCATGAATGTGGACAGGGCAGCGTTTACTGCTCTACCATGTGGAGAGGGGGTGTATTTTTTCACTTTTCCCCTGGCTTGAGTTGGTTGGTAGCGCCTCACTTCTTCCCTGGGCGTTGCTGGGGGGTAATCCTTCGCCGCTGATCTGCCTGCAGTTGTGGTGTAGTAGAGACTCAGTACTCTACTTGGTGTGGTTGGGGTGTTCTCCTTCACTCTTTCTGTGCCTGCTGCTGTTGGGCTGTAGTTGTTCTTGGGTATTGTTGGAGAGGTGCTGGTTGTTGTTCCGGCTGTGTTGGGGGTGTTCTCCATGGTTACGTCAGGTGTCGCTTCCTCCTTGCCCATTGTGGCTTGGGGTGCCAGTGTCTCACCCTCCATTTCAGAGCTAGCTTTTGGAGGGTTACTGCTCCCTGTCACCATCTCGTTGGGAAGGTCCCGGCTGGCCAGTTTTACGGGGTGTTGGGAAGAGACTGCTGCCCACAGTGAGGGGAGGCCCCGGGGGCTCCTCAGGTGTTGGTAGGTGGAGCCAATGATCAACATTCCCAGGAGGAAGAGGAAGCGCCTCCACTGAAGCCGTTTCAGCTGGAGTAATGGCCTTTTCTGCGTCCCCATCCTGATGCATTTCCCCATGATGGCCAGTTAGGCCAGGTTACAGAAAGCCTCTCATTCCGTCCACTGAAAGTTGGGGGCTGTTCTTGAATTCAGAGGGATGATCAGGGAAGATTTCTCCATGAAGCACAGCCAAGAGATATCCACAAACCTAAAGGAGGAAAAAAGAGAGAAGGAGAGAGGTTATTTGCCACTATGAGGAGAGCTGGGATCCACCAAACCCTCATCTGGAAAAGAATAATGACTCATGCGGGGGCCTTTGTGGTGGAAGACAGTTGTTTCTGTTGGAACAAAACTACCTCTGCCCCCTGCTTGAGGGAGCAATGCCTGCTCCTGGGAAAAAAGCATGAAGTGGTCCTCTGTGCTGGGCAGGCATGCCAGCAGCCTAGGCTCCTGAGCCGGGTCCTCCAAGGTCTGCCCACACTCCGCAGGTCCAAGCCAAATTGCTGGGAGCTCAGTCATTGGTAGCTGGTGCCACAGGCCACAGATCTCCCCTTATCGAAGGCATAAAGGAGGTAAAAAATATATACAGTTTTAAGCTTTAGACAAAAAGAGGCAACAGTGGAAGACAGTGCCATAGACATCAAAACTCTGCATGTTTTTTTTCAGACTGACTTAAAACAATTCCACCATATCATCCAGAGAGGACAAAACTCAAAAGTTAACATCATGAAAATTCCCAGACAGTGTGATGCAGTGGGGAAAACATGGAGAACGGAGTCAGAGGCCTGGATTCCCAGCTCTGCTGCTTGCCAGCTGTGTCACCCCGGGCGAGCTGAGCCTCAGTGCCTCATCTGTGAAACGGATGTAACATATATGTTGATTATGCAAAGCTGATCTCCAGAAGGACATCTGGAGAAGGGAAACTAAAGGCCGGGGATCAAAAGGAGACTTACTTTTCAGTATATATCATTGTTTGGTTTAACCTTTTAACATTATTATTATATCGATAACATATTTTAATTTTAATTGAATTTAATGGAAATAGCAATAGTAACAACATCTAGCTATGGAAATAGTAATAACAAGCTCTCTGCCATAGGGATGTGGGGAGAGGAAAACACGTAACGTCTGTGAAAAGCACGGCACAGAATCGAGCACGGCGCGAGGGCAGTTTTACACAAGGACGCGGGAGGAAAGAATATGAAAGGCCCTCAAAGAATCCTCAGTTTACAAAGAAGGGTATGGAGGCCCAGCCCAAGTTAATAGTTATTAAATCTCTAATGCATGTCCACAGATGACTATAAAACAGTAACTAGAAGTGATCGGTTTTGCATATGAAGTAATCTGTTAGAAGTGAGACGAGTGACCCATAGAACCTTAGGTGGTGAAAGGCAGAAGGAGTTACCGACACTGTTTCGTGTGACTCCTCCTTTGAGACATGAACAAACAGGTCCAGAGGGGTGCGACTTGCTCTCATGCCCCGAGTCTTTCCACCATACCACGCTACAGATGCAAATGCAATTGTCTTAAAAAGCAAAAGAGGGACAAGCAAAAGGAGAACTACAAAATAATTGATTTTCCTTCTTTGTCCTGGATCCCTGTAATTGTCTTTCCACCATCTTCCTGTCCCCCTGTCCCTTGCCATAAACTCAACACTTGGAATCTCCTAAGGAAACTTCGGAGGGTCTCTCTCTTTCTGGTATGCCCATGCCACGTAACAGAGCGGAGCTGGCATCCCAGCTGATCCGTCCTAGCTAATCACATCGTTTACCTTCAAACCTGGACATCTGGGTGTCTTCTCAGTTCTGAAAACTTGACAAAACCCAGGGTCTCAAAGAATGGGTCTGAAGCTGGCCAGCAGGGAACACCCCATTCTCCTGGCCCCAGCTCTCCTACGGATCCTAAGTTCAAGGCAGGGTCCGGCGTGAAGGGCACCTCAGAGGAAGAATATCCAATCCCTGCTAATACCACCTCTAAGAAGCTTACCAGGGCATTGCACAAGTTCTGGGTCCTGGTGCCTCTGCCGGAGACCAAGAGGGCGCACCTTCCACCAGGGACACAAAGGGGCCCCTGCAGTCAAGGGGCAACTGGGCGAACTTCTCAAACTTGCTTCTAAGCTCTGGGAATGAGAGGTGGTCTGGGTTTTCCATGCTCATGGGAAGGAAAGATTCAGAATTTTTGCTCTGTGGAAACCAAGAGAAAGTGCCTGGGGCTTAAGAGATCGGAAGACCACAGCACCTGGCTTCATTTGTACTGTGTGATTCTAAATGTAATCTAAATGTAAATGTGGAGATGATAATACCCGGCCTACAAATAGGTAGGGTAGATGTTAGAATCAAATTTTAAATGAGAGAATATCTGCTTGCTTTTGCTGTGAACCTAAAACTGCTCTAGGAAATAGTCTATTTTTTAAAAAGTGAGGTAATGTAGGGAAGATACTTTACAAATTTTAAAGCATATCACACATACAAACTATTTGATTAGGCCTGAGGGAACCCTTGGGGAGAGGGCACTGACAGATCCCGCCAGAGCAGACTGCAACACCCAAAGACACCCCAGGAGATGTGTTTCCAACTCAAGGCTGGAGCTGAAGGAAGTGGGAGTGAAACCAGGCAATTGGGAGTCTCATGGTCCTACCCACAGACCTGGCAGCCATTTCATTCAGCTGACTCTGCCTGACACCGACTGTTCCTTTCTTGCCTCCTCGTTTCCCCCAATGTTCATGGATAGCATGCCGCCTTGATTGCTTTCCCTTTCCCTGGAAATAGCAGGTAATCCCTCCCAGCCTCCCGCCGGCTCTACTCCCCCCTGAGTGGCCTATAACAATGAGAAGTTACCAGTTTCCTCTCCCAAAATGCACAGAGGTGCCGGCCCTGTGGAAACGCTGTCTTCAACTCTGGGTGCCCTGGAGTCACTCTGAATGTTGGAAGCCTTGGGTAGAGGGGCTGGCCTCTGCTCGTTACCACATCCTTGCCTTTAGACTCCCGCAGGCAGATCCAAATCTACTTACTTTGCTTCTCGCATAAACTATCTGACAATCTCAACCTGGCCCAGAGAGATGGAAAAACCCAGTTCGCAGGGTGAAATATTATTTAGCACTAAAAAGAAACGAGGTATCGAGCCATAAGCAGACTTGGAGGAAACTTAAATGCATATTACTAAGCAAAAAAATCCAATCTGAAAAGGTTAAAACTGGCCCTGGCTTATGTAGCCCAGTGGATTGAGCGTCAGCCTGTGAACCCAAGAGTCGCTTGTTCGATTCCCAGTCAGGGCACATGCCTGGGTTGCAGGCCATGTCCCCAATAGGAGGCACGTGAGAGGCAACCACACATTGATGTTAATCTCCCTTTGTTTCTCCTTCCCTTCCCCTCTCTCTAAAATTAAATAAAATTTAAAAATCTTTTTAAAAAAAGGTTAAAACTGTATGATTCCAACTATATGACATTCTGGAAAAGGCAAAACTGTGGAGACAATAAAAAGATCAATGGTTGCCGGAAGTCAGGGGAGGGGGAAATACAAAGGCAGAGCACAGAGGATTTTTAGAGCAGTGAGACTAGTCTGCATGATAACCCAGTGGTGGATACATGTCATCACACATCTGTCAGACCCACAGAGCCCTAAGGTAAACCATGGACTTTGGGTGATAATGATAAATCAGTATAGGTTCGTGGATTGTAACAAAGATATCACTCTGGTATGGGATGTTGCTAGGCTGTGTGTGTATACAGAGTACATGGAATTCTCTGTCCTCTCCACTCCATTTTGCTATGAACCTAAAACTGATCTAAAAATAAAGTTTATTAATTAAAAAATAAGTCCTGCCCTGGCCAGTGTGGCTCACTTGGTTGGAGCGCCGTTGCCTGTAGACCAAAAGGTTGTGGGTTTGATTCCCGGTCAGGGCACATACTCTGGTTGCAGGTTTTATCACCAGTCAGGGTGCAAGCAAAAAGGCAACTGATCAGTGTTTCTCCCCCTCTCTCTCCTTCCCTCCCTTCGTCTCTCTAAAAGCAATGAAAAAATGTCCTTGGGTGAGGATAAAAAAAAAAAAACGCTTATCTTTTAGAGATACATACAGAAAACTTTATAGACAAAATGTTATCCAATCTAGAATCTGCATCAAAATATGTTGTGGGGGAAGGGGGAAGAGCTATAATTGAAATAAGATTGAGAATTGAGTTGACAGTAGGAGCTGGGTGAAGGGGGTACATGAGGATTTATCATGTTATTTCTTCTATCTTTGTTAATGTTTGAAATTTTCCAGGAATAAAATATTTTAAGAAGAGAGAAAGGCCATGACTACGATTTCTCCAGGCATCTACTTTGGTGAAAACAGTGGAATGTGGATTGGGGATGGGGGAGACGGGATAGCCTGGCGCTTGGAAGTACAATTTGGGAGTGGACAAGGTCCAGGCTAGAGGGGGCAGGAAGGGAGACACAAGACAAAGGACAGCACAGGAGAACAGAAAAGGGCTGTGGGCTCACTGCTTAACCCCACTCTCTTTCTTCCTCTTTTCTTCACTCACTCCTTACTCTTCGTCTCTGTTGATGGAAAGTCATCTTAGGACTTGACAATGAAGATTCCAGGCACCAAACCATGAAATGCCAATTCACTCAGCACAGTCTGGGAGTCTGCATTTTCAACACATGCTGTAGGAGGACTGAATATATGAATCTCCCTTGAGCCCAGTACCTGGTCCTGTGAGCAGCTTGGTATTTCTGTCACTAACCTCTACTCAGCCAGACTGAAGACCAAACCACTCTGACTTTCAAAGCTTCTGGGATAGTGGCCCACTGTTTCAAAGTGGAAAATAATAAAGGGAGATGATAGATTATATAAAGAAGTTGTTTACTGATTTCTTTCAATATGTGTGTGGAAATATGCAAACATGAGGGTCTCTTCAGTGCGATGAAGGAAATTAGCCAGCTATGGCTTGAAAAACATCTCCTTTAAGACTTTCTAACTTTGTGCTAATGTTCTCTGATTTCATATTCACTGAACAACCTTCTGATTTTAATGGGATTCCACTAAGAATTAAAAAAACAAAAACAGACCTGGCTGGTGTGATTCAGTGGACTGTGTGCCAGCTTATAAACCAAAGGGTCGCCAGTTCAATTCCCAGTCAGAGCATATGCCTGGGTTGCAGGCCAGGTCTCCAGCGGGGGGCACACGAGAGGCAACCACACATTGATGTTTCTCTCCCTCTCTTTCTCCTTCCCTTCCCCTCTCTCTAAAAATAAATAAAATCTTAAAAAAAAAAAATAAACACAGCCCAGCTGGTGTAGCTCAGTGGATTGAGCACGGGCTGGGAACCAGAGGGTCCTGGTTCGATTCCCAGTCGGGGCACATGCCTGGGTTGCAGGCCAGGTCCCCAGTGAGGGCCATGTGAGAGGCAACCATACATTGCTCTTTCTCCCTCTCTTTCTCCCTCCTTTCCCCTCTCTGAAAATAAATAAATAAAATCTTTAAAAAAAATAAAAATAAAAAAAAATAAACACAAAAGTAATCACCAGTTGCCCTAAGTGATGCAGTCATCTTGGTAGTTTTATCTTTTATTGTCAATTTTAGTAAATTGCTTTTTTTACTTCCTTAGTCTCCTGAAAGCCTGTATTCAGAAGTAGGTCACCAAGATCTCATCACCTATCAGCAAACTAGTAAACTTAAGCTTTAAGACTAAGATAACAAGTCCTGGCTGGTGTAGCTCAGTGGATTGAGCATGGGCTGAGAACCAAAGGGTAGCTGGTTCAATTCCCAGTCAGGGCACACGCCTGGGTTACAGGCCAGGTCCCCAGTGGGGACCATGTGAGAGGCAACCACACATTGATGTTTCTCTCTGTCTCTTTCTCCCTCCCTTCCCTTCTGTCTAAAAATAAATAAATAAAATCTTTAAAAAAAAGACTAAGATAATGAATCAGCCCATGGAACTGAGCTGGAACTACCAGGAGAACAGTGGAACAGTGACTCTATGGCTGAATCACCATCACATTAGGGGCAAGCTAGACAATTCACTTGCCCACACGTTCTTGGCCACAGCCCTTCCATTAGGGAAAGAATTAGAAGTTATAAACCAAGTAACCAGGATGCCGCCTTACTTACCTAGATCCCAGTGCCTGCACAAGCATAACACAGGCTTAAGATGGGTGAGCCCAGCCAAGTTGGGGGGAGAAGTTCTGAAACAAATGGGAGTCTGCAGGCCCCTGGGCCCTGATGCTGGCAGGAACATTCCCAGGGACTAATTTGTTTTCCTCTGCCACCTCTAATATAAGGACACGAGAAGGAACTACCAGCAGCTGGAGTCCACACTCTCCCAAAGAACAAGCTGTGAAAAGTCAGACTCGGTTGTTCAGTTCAAAGCATTCTCCCTCCTTGACTCACCCTCTGTGTCAGCCCATCCCACCAACTAAAAGAAAAAGAGGCAACGGCTTAAGGCCTTGGAGAGGCCTCCCTGTTCCCACTTGTAGTCTCTGTGTTACAACACGGTTCTTTGAAGCACGACCACGCAAGGCCTGCTGGCATCCATCCATTCAGGCCTACCTCTCTAGCTGGCATTTCCTGGCTCCCTACATGGTTACAGAGAACGTTGCTTCTTGTCCCTTCCAGGACCTCGCTGAAGCACAGGCTGCGGTGGGGACACCAGGCATTCAAAGGTGAGGTGGGTGAGGGCCCATGAGGCCTCACAGGAAAGTCTGAGTGCAAATCCCTCAGCAATGCACCTTGGCCAGGGTAGGGGAACAGACCGAACACTCCCTCTGCTCCCCTGAAAGAAGGGATGAGGGATAAAGTGAGCAACGTGCTGGGAAGACCAAAAGGAAAAGCCTTGCCTTGCAAATTGGCTCAGGCCGGATAAGAAAAATACAAAGCGTGCTTACAGCACTCCTCAGGTAGGAATTACAGTTTAAGAAGAGTGTGACGAGGATTCTGTCAACTGGTTCAGAGAATATGAGCGAGGGATCTGAAGAGGGACGAAGAAGGGGGCAAATACCAGAGAAGGTTGGACTAGTGCCACCAATGGGTCCAGGTGAGTAGGAGACAAAAGCGTGAAGGGGTCACAGAGTTCAGGAACGAGGGGAAAGTGGGCAGGGCGCCAGAGGTGAATGGGGAAAGAGCCCGGGAATGGCGACGGAGAAAGGGAAGGGGCGGACACAGCTCAGGCTCAGCGCAATTGGAGATTTGTGCGGAGAGGGGTCGTCACAGCTAATCCACTACCAACAGAGGTGCCGAGAAAAACGCACCCCACAGCCTCGCCACCGAGCCAGAGCCCGGCCGCACGCAGGGCTGAAAGCCCCGCCCCGGCCCCGCGCGCACTCCCAGCGCCGGGCCCCGCTGTCGCGCGGCCCTTTAGTTCCGGCTGTGGCGCGCGGGCGGAAAGTTTATGCGGACGGACTGTGCCGGCGTTGGACGCCGGGTGAGTGGGGGAAGCCGGGGGCCTGGGGTTGTGTTTCGTTGCTTGTTGGACCTGTAGGAGCAGGGGTCAAGGGTGGGGAACAACGCGGAGCCAGCGCCCGGCCTCCACGCCACCCCGGCCGCCGCTCCGCGCGGTCTCTGCTGCGCCAGTTCCGGGGCCCTGCTCCTGGTCTCCCCCTTTCTCTAGGGCTCGGGGGTCGCCGACTCTGCATAAACACACGATTTCGGTCCCCTGCCCAGGCCTCTGACCCCGTCTTCCCATAGCTCCATAAGAGGTTTCTAGATCCTTCTCTGTCTTTCTTTCTCTCTCACGCTTTGAGAGCGAAACTGTCGAGAATCGATTCTTTATGAATGAACTAATTGTCATCTTAAGGGAAGAATTATAATGTGTACTGATGGAGGCTTAGCATTAAGGTCAAACAGGTGGCTAGGGTCTATTCTCAGGAGTAGATTCTTCTTGAGAAAGAGACCCCTAGTTGTCTTAGGCGCTGTATGTAAACAATAGTTACGGGAAAGTTGTGGGGGTGGGATGGGAGACTTGCGGATGAGAATCCACCCAAGCGAGAAATCCATCATGTTCTCACGCAAGTGCAGCGCTGTGGTGGGCAGGGAGTTTCTTTTATCAGGCCTAGACTGCTTGAGTGAACCATCCATATACTTCAACAACACTCAGTTCCTTCTTTTACTTCGATACTTAATAACCCGAGTTACTAAATTGGTTTCCCATGACTTTGCTATTGTTAAGGAGGTGTGTTTGCGGGTAGTCAGGAGAAAGCCTCTTTAGAGGTGTGAGCAGAGAAGGCAAGAGCCTGATGTGGTCACCCATTCCAGTGTTAGAGCAGATTTCATGGACCAGGAGTGCCTTCTTATACCTGATCTAAATCTGTTCTGTCTCCCAGTCTCCTTAGAGACAAGGGAAGTACGTACTTCTATGATCTCAACTTTCAATAACGGAAAAGCCTCTGCATGAATGGGACTACCATAGGGGCAGCGTGAACTCTGCACTGAGGGCGGAGGCAGAGGAGTCACAGGCGTCTCCGCTTGAATGAGAAGGAGAGGAGGAAATGTATTTTTGGAGTCCAAAGTTAAAATTCATAAGGTGTTTTACCAAAGAATGTTATATATGGTAATTAGGGATGGCTCATTGGTTATCAAACATTTGTCAAGCACTTACTATGTGCTACTTATTGTGATAGTCTCTGAGGAGACATTGGTGGGCAAAATCTGACGTGGTCTTTACCCTTACTGGGCATATTATCTAATGCAGTGTAGTTGAACCAATGTTGTATAGGACTTCACTTGAACAACACAGCTAAGACCCAGAAAAAAGATTAAAAAGACTGAGTAGATGAAATAGTACCAAGGTGATACACCTAAACTGATGCATTGGACGCTAGAAGAAACCCACAGGCTTTCAGAACTGTTAACTTGGACACAGTTGTTTTGTTAAGATTGTATTTATTTATTTTTAGAGGGGAGGGGAGGGAAACATCTGTGTTTGGTTGCCTCTCGTGCGCCCCCTACTGGGGACCTGGCCCGCGTCCCAGGCTCGTGCCCTAGATTGGGAATCGCCAGCGACCCTTTGGTTTGTAGGCCCGCGCTCAATCCACTGAGCCACACCAGCCAAGGCTAGAAAGAGTTTTAACAAGCTTGATTACCTGGCTTTCAGCCCATAGTAGCCAAGAAGCAGCAAATTAGAGGGAGGACAATTACAGAAGATTACTGAGAAAAAGTGGAATGTAAGATGATGGTCTAAAAATTAATTATAAAGAAATGGCACCAATACAGAGCCCAACAGTCTAGATTCATTGAATGCAAGGCATTGTTTCCATGTATATTCTATACCGTATTTATTCCATGGGACCTTAACACTAATTACGTAAAGAAGGGTTAAGTGGGAAACACAGAGTTAGCAAATTAAACTCGATTGTTTGCCATCAAACTCAGCATCTATAATAAGGCTTGCACTCATTTTTCTGGAAGGATCCCTCCAGAACGGTGTTCTGCAGAACACACTTGAGAGAATGCTAGTAAATGTAAAACATCAGGGCGGCAGTGTGCTGGGCAGCATTGGTATTTAGAGCGGTGCTGTCGAGTCGTCCTAGGAGCATGACTTATGTGTAGTACAGGGTGTTTAAGAGAAGAGCGTTACACATTTTAATCTTTCCTATCAAAATGGTTAAATGTTTTGGAATTCTAAGGAGTCTGGATAAGTTAACTTATATCTGTAGTTCAGTCTTTAATGATGTTGGATACATGAGACATTATTGTATGTGAAATGTATCTCAGGCCATTATGTACTAGAAAGGCTTTTGCTACCTGACTCCAGTCCCTGGCCCTTATTTATAACATTGTTTCCATGAACCAATAAGTTCTGAGTTCCGCACAGCCTAGTCACACATGGAATTTTATATCACACATTTGCAGTTGGAATTGTACCAAGACAAGCAGTCTGACCACTGTTAAGTGTTTTGAAGTTCCAAAAAAAAGAAATTAGTGAACATTAAATTTCTAACCTATTTATATCCATTCAGGCTCTCCTAATTTTACATACATAATATGACTTTTATGAAGTTGTAATTGGTATATACATACAATCCTGTGACCTGCTTTTCTCAGTTACTAATACTTTATGTAAATAGTTCTGATATCTACATGTGTTAGTTATTTATATGATATTTCATTGTGTCACTAGGCTGTAGTTTGCTTAATGATAGAGTAGCAGCAAGCTGTGTTCCCAAGAGCAGGTCTGTAAACGTTTTTCTTTATTTTTGAGCACAGAAATGTTTTTTCATGTTAATTCTCAATCCATATTCTTAAAGAACTCTTTGTTTTCTCCACTTCTTCTACATTTTGACTTTTATACACAATTTCAAGAGATAATGCTAGCTGTCATATGTATTCTTTACCTTTGTTCTCTTCCTCCTTCACAGTTAAAGGCCTGTTGCCTGGTTGCACTCCATGAATTGTCCTGAGGCTGGCAGTCTGTTGCTTTTGTCACACTTAATGCTTTCCAACTTTGTCTCATTTGGATTATGATTTTACTGGCCCTTTCATTTTTATATTTTGCATTCATCTTAATTAAAAAAGGGAGGGTGCCAAGCAACAAGATAATTAAACACTTGCACAAAAACCATTGTATCGATTACGACAGTGATGGTGCCCAACAAGACCAGTTGTCAAAAAGCACCACCATCTGACAACTGGAAATGTTCTTTAGTAGATTAAGTGTTGGAGAGGTGATGTAGGGATGTTTGTTATATTAAGTTATACCAAATTTGGAACTGTGAAAGGCAAAGACTACCTGAATTTAATGTTTTTTTTTTAAATAGAAATACTTAAGATTGTCCTTGATTTATGGCTCTTTAGTAGGTGATTTTAGTAGGTTGCTTGCTTGCTTGCCTGCCTCCCTCCCACTGAATTCTCTGCAGATTTGCCCATACCTCAACTTAAATGGGGTATGCCTTCACTCATTTCTGGAAAGTTGGGTTAAAATTATGGTGAAAAAATACTTTTTACTTTCTACGATATAAGCCTAACTGTATTTATTTTCTATAGCATTTTCCTACTTAGAGCTGTTGCATTCTGAGTGGGAACCCTGGGATCATTGTCATCATGCCAACAGTGGTGGTAATGGACGTGTCCCTTTCCATGACCCGGCCTGTGTCCATCGAGGGGTCTGAGGAATATCAGCGCAAGCACCTCGCAGCCCACGGTTTGACGATGCTGTTCGAGCACATGGCCACAAACTACAAGCTTGAGTTCACAGCCCTGGTGGTCTTCTCATCACTCTGGGAGCTGATGGTTCCCTTCACTAGAGATTATAACACCCTACAGGTACAAGAATGCGTTATTCTATGGACAAGGTCCAGCTTTATAGGGTGCAAAAGTGTTCTGTTGAACTGAATATTTAGAACTTTGAATTATTTCATAAGTCTATGGGTGTAATATCTGAGTGTAGCTATAAAACAAGGATTCGCAGCCAGTAGGTTTTATGCCTTTGGTCGAGCTATGAATTAGAGCTGTGAGTTGTTGCCCTATTTTGTTCTCTTGGTTTTCTGGAATTCTCTCATCATGTTGTGCCCTGTTCCCTAAAGTTCAGGACCTTTAGGTTCAATACTTCTTTTCCTATAAAACTTAAAGAGATGAAAAATAGCCCTTCTTCATAATAACTTTTATTTTGGAGTAATTCAAATTCTGTTACCACTCCAACAAATAGCCTCTAATTTACAGATGCCAAGAAATTATAATTTTTAAACCTCAATTGGCAGGTGTCATCTTCCAAAGGCATTGTCTATGACATACTCGAGAACTTACTTTCTGAGAATATCTCTAAGTCACTGACATTTCCAACAGTTCCTAGCACAGTGCCTTCCCCACAGTCAGTGGTCAGTGAGTATTTGTGAAATTAAATTGAGTAGTTTAATAATTGCTAGGCAGCTTAGAAATCCAAGATCAATGTAGTTTCATTTTTAAAATATGAGTAATACAGTTTTGTTAAATCATTCTTTTTATTATCTCACTCTTTTAAAATGACTCAAAAGCTTTTTTTTTAATTGCACTGGATTTCTTATAAGTGAGTAAACTAAGGATTTTGGATGTTCAGCAGTTCTGGAATTTAGAGCATTGTCATGTAAGTGGTGCAGAGTAATCGTTAACATCAGGAGGCCTGAAGTCAGACCAAGTGGATTCAAATCTAAATCCTGCCACCTCTAGGCATGAGAGCTGGGAAAGTTACCTAATTATTCTCTACCTTAGTTTCCTCATTTTAAAAATAGGTTAATAATAAAGATGGAGGTGTAGATATGCTTTGCCTTCTCATACAACCAAAAGAAGGAACAACAACAAAATTAAAACCAAAAAACAACAAGAGCTGACAGAAAATCGAACCGTATGAAGTCTATCAACCAAGGAGTTAAAGAAGAAACATTCATCCAGACCAGTAGGAGGGGTGGATATGGGCAGCCGGGCAGAGAGGACACATAGCAAGGCGGCAGCTGGAGGATGTGTCAGTTACACATTTATGTGCAGATAAACCTGGAGGAACAGCTAGGGAGCAAGACAGACCGCACAACCCAGGATTCCAGGGTGGGGAAATGAAGCCTCAAAACCTCTGACTGAAAAAATCTGTGGGGGTTGCGGTGGGGGAAGAAACTCCCAGTCTCACAGGAGAGTTCGTTGGAGAGACCCACAGGGTCCTAGAATGTACACAAGCCCACCCACCTGGGAATCAGCACCAGAAGGGCCCAATTTGCTTGTGGGTAGTGGGGGAAGTGACTGAAAGCCAGCAGAGAGCCAAGCAAGCAGCACTGTTCCCTCTCAGACCCCTCCCCCACATACAATACCACAACCCAGTGACCATGTGAGTTGCCTCATCCTGGCGAATACCTAAGGCTCCACCCCTTACTATGTAACAGGTATGCCAAGACAAAAAAAAAAAAAAATAGCCCAAATGAAAGAACAGATCAAAGCTCCAGAAAAAATACAATTAAGAGACGAAGATATAGCAAACCTATCAGAAGCAGAGTTCAAAACACTGGTAATCAGGATGCTCACAGAAATGTTTTAGTACAGACGCAAAATAGAGGAAGAAGTGAGGACTATGTAGAGTGAAATAAAAAATAAATATACAGGGAACCAGCAGTGAAGGGAAGGAAACTGGGACTCAAATCAATGATTTAGAACAGAAGGAAGAAATAAACATTCAACTGGAACAGAATGAAGAAACAATTTAAAAAGATGAGGAGAGGCTTAGGAACCTCTAGGACAACTTCAAATGTTCCAACATCCAAATCATAGGGGTGCCAGAAGGAGAAGAGGAAGAACAAGAAATTGAAAACTTACTTGAAAAAATAATGAAGGAAAACTTTCCCAACCTGGCAAAGGAAATAGACTTCTAGGAAGTCCAGGAAGCTCGGAGAGTCCCAAAGAAATTAGACCCAAGGAAGCACACACCAAGGCACATCATAATTACTTACATTACCCAAGATTAAAGATAAGGAGAGAATCCTAAAAGAAGCAAGAGAAAAGGGGACAGTTACCTACAAAGGAGTTCCCTTAAGACTGTCAGTTGATTTTTCAAAAGAAACCTTACAGGCAAGAAGGGGCTGGAAAGAAGTGTTCAAAGTCATGAAAAGCAAGAACCTACATCCAAGATTACTCTGTCCAGCAAAGCTATCATTTCAAATGGAAGGGCAGATACAGTGCTTCCCAGAAAAAGTAAAGTTAAAGGAGTTCATCATCACCAAGCCTTTATTATATGAAGTGTTAAAGGGACTTATCTATGAAAAAGATAAAAAATATGAACACTAAAATGACAACAAACTCAAAATTACCAATATCTGAACCTAAAAAAACGAAGACAAAACCAAACTAAGCAAACAACTAGAACAGGAACAGAATCTCAGAAATGGAATCACATGGAGGGTTATCAGTGGGGACAGGGATGGGGAAGAATGGGGGAAAAGGTACAGGGAATAAGAAGCATAAATGGTAGGTACAAAATAGACAGGGAAAGGTTCAGAATAGTATAGGAAATGGAGAAGCCAAATAACTTTTATGTACAATCCATGGACATGAACTAAGGTGGGGGAATGCTGGTGGGAGGGAGGGTGCAGGGCAGAGGGGGATAAAGTGGAGAAAGAAATGGGACAAGTGTAATACCATAATCAATAAAATATACTTAAAAAGTAAAAGGTTAATAATATATGGGGTGTTGTGATGATTAACTGAATGTGAAGTGCCTACAATGGTGTTTAGGATATAGTTAGTCATCCATAAATTTTGGGATTTTTGTAATGTACTTAAAAGTGCTTAATTTCAATTATTTCCTTCAAGGCCCGCTTATAAAGATATGAACTTGATGGGTTGTTCACTCTCAACTGATGAGAGGACAGAGTAAAGAGAAGCTCTTTCAATTATCCTTTATAGCTGAAGAAGTTACTGTTTTTAAGAACCTGTGCTTTGGGACTCTCAGAAACAATGTCCCCTGTGTAACATTCATGCTTTTAATAGTTTATGTTGTTTTCTGATAAATTAAAATGAGCAATTTTATCTTTTATTCAATTAGGAAGCACTAAGTAATATGGATGATTATGATAAAACCTGCTTGGAGTCTGCTCTAGCTGGCGTTTGCAACATCGTTCAGCAAGAATGGGGCGGTGCAATCCCTTGCCAGGTAATCATCAATCCTTCTGCATGGCCCTAAGTTAAAGCCGTTAGCCACTGAGGTGCTTCGATTTTCTTCAAGCCCTGACACAGCATGCATTATCATTTCTACAAACTATGTTATACACGGTTGGTGTCTTTTCAAAAGAAGTCACTAAATCAACACTAATTACTCAGAAAGCAGCACAATTATGCCTTAAGGAAAGCATCCTCCTAGTAAATTGACTTCTTGCAAACTAGCATTATTTGTATAAAATACAAAGGGCTCACAGTGGAATTTTACAATACTCCCTAGGAGTGATTTTAATTTTTTGAATGATAGAATTGTAAACATCAGCACAACGTAGTCTACCTTTGCTATCTCAGTGTAGCATTTATTCAGCAAACTTTTAACCATCTCAACTACCTAAGTTATCTAAAAAGCGAGGGGTACGAATGTCATAAAATCGGTTGCCCTTTGCTTAGAGTCCACAGTCCGTCCACATTAGCATCAAGTCAGAGCAGAGTTGTAGCTGAAAAAGAGAATTGGAAGTTTGTTACACACAGGTGCTTTATAAAGTGGTAGCATATTTTAAGGAGAAAAAAGCTTGCTACAAGGAAAATCATCATATTGTCGTCTACAACAGAAGTCAGCAAACTTTCTCCATTAGGCTTTGCAGGTGTCTGTGGCAACTCCTCACCTTTGCCATCACAGCACGAAAGCAGCCGTGGATAACAAATAAATGGGCATGCCTGTGTTCCAGTTACAAAAACAGGCATCAGGCCTTAGTGTATGGTGTTATTATAGGGTCAAACACAGCCTTCCTCGGTGGCATCCGTGGCGTCACTGGTGTTTGTGCCTGGGCAAGGGAAGGGTAGCGGCTGACTCAGAGGAAGGACAGGGAACATGGGGAGTGATGGAACTGGTCTTTCTCTTCACTGCAGAAGTGGTTCTATCACTAAAAGCAGTTCTCAGGACTCAGAACTGTATACTAAAAAGGCTGAATTTTATTGCATGTAAATTATATTTCAATAAACCCAACTTTGTAAAAGTGTTTTCCTACTGTACAACCACCCTGTTTTGTAGAGAATGAATCAATAATTAACAAAGACCCTGAACTTCTACTAAAAGATTAAATCAGATCACTTTAGTGGATACTTGCTAAAAAAAAAAAAAAAAAAAGCCAGTAAATGCTTTTGATTAATTTCTTTTCAGAAATAAAAATGTTTGGCACCTTACTTCATAAACACTATTTATTTGGTAAATCCAGGCATATAGAACATCTAATTTCATGACAGTATACTAAATAAATGAGGTTTTGTTGCCAATAACTTCTGAACTGGAAACTAGCAAGTAGCAAAATTTCACTTACTACTTCTTCAGTAGTTTTATTTTTTTAATTAAATGTATTGGGATATCATTGGTTAATAAAATTTTATGGGTTTCATGTGCACAATTCTATGATTCCTCATCTGTAAATTGCATTGTGGGCCCACCACCCAAAGTTAAATCTCTGTCACCATAGTCTTCAGTAGTTTTAGAGAAGAAATACTTGTACCTTTTAATGTTTTTTCTGCCCTTACCAAAAGGAAGAATCTGAATTTGAGATGTTTTGTACCCTGAGGGAAAGGGGCTGGGCCTGAATCTACTTAAACTACTTACTTGATGACTTTTGGGGTAAATAGTCCGAAACACTGGACTAGAGATGGAAGTAATTAATGATTATTTTTATAATCAATTACTGTCAAACATTTGTTTTAATGTGGAATTTTTAAAGTATATTTTCTTGATTATGCTATTATAGTTGTCCCAGTTTTTCCCCCTTTGCACCCCTCTGCTTGGTACCCTGCTTCTCTCGAGCAATCCACCCCCCTCAGTTCATGTCCATAGGTCATGCATATAAGTTCTTTGGCCTCTCCATTTCCTATACTATTCTTAACCTCCCCCTGTCTATTTTGTACCTACCATTTATGCTTCTTATTCCCTGCACCTTTTCCCTCATCCTTCCCCCACCCCCTCCCTGCTGATAACTTCCATGTGATCTCCATTTCTGTGATTCTGTTCCTGTTCTAGTTGTTTGCTTAGTTTGTTTTTGTTTTTGTTTTTTAGATTCAGTTGTTGGTAGTTGTGAGTTTATTGTCATTTTAATGTTCATAGTTTTGATCTTCTTTTTCTTAAATAAGTCTCTTTAACTTTTCATATAATTAGGGCTTGGTGATGATGAAGTCCTTTAGCTTTCCCCTGTCTGGGAAGCACTTTTTCTGCCCTTCCATTCTAAGTGACAGCTTTGCTGGATAGAGTAATCTTGCTTGTATCACTTTGAATACTTCTTGTCAGTCCCTTCTTGCCTGCAAAGTTTCTTTTGAGAAATCAGCTGGTAATCTTGTGGGACTTCCTTTGTGGATAACTGTTCCCTTTTCTCTTGCTGCTTTTAAGATTCTCTCTTTATTTTTAACCTTTAGCTATTATGATGCGTCAGGTGTGGCCCTCTTTGGGTCCAACTTATTTGGGACTCTCTGTGTTTCCTGGACTTGTATGTCTATTTCCTTGGCCAAATTGGGGAAGTTTTCTTTCATTATTTTTTCAAAAAAGTTTTCAATTTCTTGTTCTTCCTCTTTTTCTGGCATCCCCTATGATTCAGATGTTGGTATGTTTGGAGGTGTTCCAGAGTCTTCTTATTCTCTCCTTGTGTTTTTAAATTCTTGTTTCTTCATTCTGTACTGGTTGACTATTCCTTATATTCCAAATTGTTGATTTGAACCCTGGCTTCCTTCCCTTCACTGTTGGTTTCCTGTGGATTTTTCTTTATTTCACTTAGTGTAACCTTCATTTCTTCCTTTATGCATTTGCTGTACTCAGTGAGTTCTCTGAGCATCCTCATCACCAGTGTTTTGAACTCTGCATCTGATAGGTTGGCTATCTCCATTTTGCTTAGTTCTTTTTCTGGGATTTTGTGCTGTTCTTTTTTTTTTTTTTTTTTTATTTTTTTTTTT